>SCDY01000956.1:0-75715 GCA_004143825.1 Drosophila micromelanica | reverse complement strand
CCTCAGAATCATGTTAAATGTTGTTTTTTGTACTATTTGTGGCCAAAAAAAATCGATTAAAAATAAAAACTCGTAATTTAAAATTTTGAAAAATTTTTTTTTTCGAAAATTCACAAGGGGGGAGTACATGATTTTTTCAAAAAAATCAAAAAAATTTTATTTTTAAAAGTGCTTATATTTTAAATGCAGAATCAATTTAGAGGACAAATAATGACCAAAAAGCCATCAAACATGAAAATCGGTTGAGTTTTGAGAAAGTTGTGGGTGCTGCAAGTATGAGACCTAAGGGTCCAAATTTTTTTCATATCCAAATTTTGGTTTTAATAATAATTTTTTTAATTCTGTCGCGAGCTCGTATTATTACACAAGTTATTTACAGATTGTTGACATTACATTAAAAAACAAATAAAATGTATTCTATCAGATTGTAGAGGTCAAGGCACCAAAATGTTTTCCTGCCAACCGTTGCCAACTTTTTGAGCCTGCTCATAAAATTCTAAGCCAACAGCTCATGTGTTTTTTGGTCTAAAAAGCCAAAACAAAAACTTATATTGGCGATGGTGCATCAAATATGATATATGAATGCATATTTTGTGTGCAGCTCCCATTTGGCTACTGCGCCGGCAATTTATGGCCAGGGCGTTGTTGCCAAATGAGCAGCAAAACCAAATGTGCCAGCTGATAAGCCAAGGCAAATAAATTGCAACCGCAGCAGCAGCAGCAGCATCAGTGGTGCAACAATGGGGCGGTGCAAGCAACCGAGTGGCGCCTTGGCATTCACAGATTGAGATTGAGTGCAATTTATCCAATTGCAGTTTCGACCAAGTGGACGATTAAACGGCAAACAAATTTTTGTCGTGCGCGATGTGAAAGTGCGAATGTGGCAGGTGTTTGCTGCAGTGGCCATTACCAAGGAGTAGAGGAGTGGGGGATAAGGAGTGGAGGCTGTGACTGTAGTCTGCAGTTTCTTACGAGTTGCTTGGCGCATTTCACAGTCGCCCATCAAATGGCGCTAATTGTCCTTGACGATGGTGCCATCCCACATGGCATTTTGATATTGCGTCTGCAGTGCCAAATTGCTGCCGGATAAGCAAAAGCAACATCAGCAGCAGCAGCAACAACAACAACAACAGCAGCAGCTGCAACAGCAACGGCAACAGAAAGTGAAAACTTGAAAAATTATGCAACTGCCGCAAGGACGTTGTTGCCACGAGCCTGAGACGAAGTTGGAGACGGAGATGGAGACAGCAACAACGGAGGTCGTCACACACTTGGTCTGATTTTGCTGTTCAAGTAAATTCCCGCCCTCTCGCTTTGTTTCTTTCTCTCTCGCTTGTGTTGCAATTTTGATGTTTGCTTTGGGGGCGTTGTTGCTGCAGTTGTTGTTGTTGTTGTTGTTGCTTGTCGCTGTTTTTTGGAGGTTAAGCTGGCAAGTAGGAAGCATTGTGGAGGCGCCTCCACAAATTGTTGGCGACAATGCGGCAGCCAAGATTGAAGCACATGCGACAACAAAGCTGTCCAATTTTTGTTGTTGCTGTTGTTGTTGCGTTTTAATTAAGCATACGACGCGTGAACACTGCACAAAATATAAAAATTATTTGCCAAATGCCTTATTAGGCGATGCTGCAACCAACCTCGCATGTGCACCACAAGCAGCAACCTGTGTGGTTGTCTGCGGTTGGTGGAGACGCTCCCAGACATAAACGATACTTTTACAAGTACGAGGTGTGATCGATAAACAAGTGGGAATTACAACGATAACTGGGTGAAGGTAAATTAGGGAACGAGAATACAGAGAGATACTGAAAAGCTAGAAGAGAAGTTGATGTGGATTGAATACGATACGACACGAACAGATTTTACGAAAAAAATTGAAAGACTGAAAAAGTGCATAAATAGAGTCAATGGATTTGTTAATAAATATAAATAATAGCTAGCTAAAATAGTTAAATAAAGGCAAAGAATAAGATCAACATTTATTGATCAAAGAACAAATACCAATACGTAATAATAAATGCTATATACATTTTAAATTGATACTTATATTCATACTTATATGCATATATAAGTCACGAGCTAAATATGAGAAACAGAAACAAGTTAAAATTAATAGCGTTATATTTCATTTCGTGGCAATTAGGAGAGAAATCCAAGAAGGGAAATTTATATGTGAACTAGCTTACAAGAATTTGTTTATCTAACACTGAGATATATTGAAGCAATTCGGTAAAAAGTCCGATATTTATCGATTTCAGAATATCAGGCGTGTTATCGAATTTTGCATTAAACTTGATTAGAGTATATAGGAACTTTACTAATCAAACTTCAAGTCTCTAGCAAAGACAACAAATTAAATCAGTAAACCAGAAATTATTCTTATGAAATACAATTTTAAATTCAATTTTAATTTAAAAATTAAAAATTGTATAATTATTTTTTAACCTTTAAAGTTAAAAGAATATCAATATATTCTTTAAGGAATATAGCAAATATAGAAATATATATATATTTATATTTTCCTTAAGGGTTGGAGCTGCCTGCTTCTTTTGCACAAAAGCATTGAACTTTTTTTTATGTATTTATGCACTTCAATCGGGGCTCCGGGTTTAACTAAGCACACACTGTGCTGGTTCATGGTCAAATCAGCATCGCCCGAGTGGAAAGTGGAGCAAAGCACTTAGCCGCACCACTCAGCCTCTCAGTTAGTCGACGCACGTTTAATTACTCCAGCATTGAGACAGATGTAACATCAAATGCCAAAATGCCATTTGGAGTCAAGGTTTTGGCCATTCATTTGCCCGTTCGCTCGCTGGCTCGTTCGGCCCGCCCGGGTGGCCACCCGAAATGTCGAGTTTGTTTGTTTTGTTGCAAAAAAAAAAAAAAATGGAAAAAATGCGAGCTAGTTTATTTGACCAAATGCGACAGTTGGCCGGCCTATCATTAGCCTTATAAGTAGCCCAGTTAACAGCAATGTTGGCAATGCTAACCGCTTCTCTCTCCTTGGATTGTTTGTTTTTTGCAGGTGACATTGACGATTGCATTGTGACGCCGACGGTTCAGGGGCAGTTCACCCCACTGCCCGAGGCGCTGTGTGACGTCATCATGGACCTGACCGCCGAGGGTCAATCGGCGACCATCGAGCACGTGCGCAGCAAGCTGGGCGTTCGATTTCCGCACATGACCACGCCCGCCACAGAGGTCATCTACGATTCGCTGGCCCAGCTGATGCAGGAGCAGAAGATCTACCAGACCGCAAAGGGTTACTTCATCTTTACGCCAGAGTGAGTAACATCATCAACACCATCTTCATATCAACTGTAAATGGTCTTAACGCTCGCCACAAATCTCTTTCAGACGTCGTCGCAGTCGCTCGCGTCCGCGCAGCAATCATCATCAATTAAATGGCGGTCACAACACCAACGGCAGCCTGGTCTACTCCCAGCTAACCGAAGAGGAGCACCAGCAGGATGTGGTGCCGCCGGAGGCGCGCACAATGCTCATGTCAAACGCGGAGGCGCTGCACTCGCTCTACGGCGAAATATCCACGGAACGGGATGGCGACCTAACGCACCAGTGCATTCAGACCAATCTGGCGGATGTTATCTGTGGAGGTAAGGCAGCGCTCCAAGAGTTATTAAAAACTGAGCAAAAAGAGGAGTTTGTCATTTAAAGCGAGCAAAACTAAATAAATCTTTATATTTGGACTATTTAATCAATTACTTGACTTGCAAAATTCTTGATTTATTTCTAAGCTTAAAGTATGATAATTATAAAATTTTCAAGACTTAATAAGAGCATTAGACATACAAAACTAAATTTGGTGCCTTTAGTCTTCTAGTCTTGAAATCGATTTTTATCGATAATGAAACGGGACAAAAGATCGGAAAACAAAATTAAAGAATCTTAAGCTGAAAACTTTACGACTTATGTAATTTTCGCGATCGAAACGAGTTTTTTTTACGATTTAAATGTACTCTTTGTTATAAAACTAGATATACACAATTTTTCAACTTTATATCAGAGTACTGGTGATGTCCTTTTAAGATCGAGCTAAAAAAATCAAATCTATAGTTTTCCAAAATAATAATAACTTACCCAGTTTTGTTTTGAGCAGTTCTTAACCAAAGTTTTAACTTGATTTTAATCTAATACTTTTTAGGATTTTAGACTATTTGTATGTACTAAAGTGTGATTGCATCTATGCGCAGGTAATCCCAATGACAAGATAATTTATCCGCGTGCAGCCAAGCGACGCAGTGCATCATTTCCGACGCCGCGCAGCTTGGAACGGCGGCACAGTTTGCGGCTCTTTGGCTCGTCGAAGCGCCTGCAACGCTGCGCCTCAACCCGCAGCCTGTCCAAGACGTACGCCCAGACGCTAAATACGACGGACAGCAGCAGCTCGGAATACCAAAGCACAGATTCGTCATCACCCAGTGAGTATAAAATAAAATAATGAACTACAAATGCAATTCTTCAACCTTTTGTTGTTGATTGTGCAGAAAAAGGATCTTTGCTCTCACGGCTGTTCCGACGCAGCGGACGCGCCAAGCAGCGCCAAGTTGAGACGTACTCGGCCCAGTTTCCGCCCGCCGAGTGGTTCAACACGCGCGCCGTCCATCTGCACAGCGTGGGCACCCAAACCGCAGATCACGTAAGTTAAACAAACTTGGTTCTAACTCAACTCAGTTGTAATTATTTTTTATTATTGCGCAGGACATGCCCGCTGTTCATACCCTGTCCAATTCGACGTTCTACGACGGCTCCGAGCTGAGCCAGCGATCGTCGACGCTGCCGCGTCGCCATCGCCGTCACATGTCCAGCGAGTCCACGTTCCTGATATCCTCCAGGGACTGCTCGCCGATCCGTCGCCGCTCGCCCGTCTACTGCAGCAGCTCCTTACCTCGCTCAACGCAGTCGATACCGGCCAGCAGCGGCGGCGGCAGCGCCGTCAATCACACCAAAATGAATCACTCGTCGGCGACGTTGTCGCGCCTGCACGCGGCCACGCCCACGCCGATGGGAACGCCCATGCAGCAGAAGACCGCCACCAAGTCGGTGATCGGCAAGCACATCTTCGAGAGCTCTCCGGGGCGCTCCGCGACGCTCTCAAAGTCGGCCAAACGGCAGACGGATGGACTGATCATCAACGGGGGATGCACGGACAACAAGGCCACCTATCGCAGCCTGCAGAGCAGCGGCCCGTCCAGCTTGGAGTCCTGCAAGACATCGATGCTGGCCAGCGGCCCATCCAGCATTGACAGCGGCAAGGTTTCATTTAGCCAGAAGACCAGCGGCCACTCTAGTCTGGACTCGCAGTGCTCCACGAACACAGCTGTGGTGGCAGCACCCACAACAACAACAACTGGAACAACAACAACTGGAACTGGAACAACGTCAACTGGCAGCACTCGCTCCATTTTGATGCTGAACGGTTCGCCGCGTGGCACGCCCCGTCATCAGGCGATGCGGGCACGGGTGGCCGAGGCGCAGGCGCAGGCGCAAAGGCAACGTGCGAGCACGCCCAGCCGCATTCTGGAGGAGCTCACGTACACGACGAACGGAACTGGCAGTGGCAGTGGCGTGCCCAACTCCAATAGCAACAATTCGATCACGCTGCAGGTGACAACCAGCTCGAATGGCGGCGGCCAAAATATACCCAGCACCAAAATCTTTGTGCAGAACTCGCCGGTGCGGAGCGTGATCACGCTGGAGAATGGCAAAATGCTGGAGAACTCGAATGTGTTCATCATCAACAATGAGACGATGACCAACGAGAAGGGCGAAATCATCAAGAAGACGCTCTCCAAGCAGACCCAAGCTGCCCAAGCGGCCACATCGACGCCAGTTAGACCCGAATCGGTGCCCGAGCAGCCGCTCAGCGAGACGGAGGCCAACTCGGAGACATGCGATTCCATTTCGTTTGTCAGCGAGAGCTCGCCGGAGAACACAGCGACGGAGACGCCCACATACGATGGCGGCAAGTATGCCAAGAACACCAACAACGATGCCACCATGAACAACAGCCGCAAGCTCTGCCTCCAGCTGGCCAACGGCATCGCCTACAAGAGCAACGTGCTCAAGAACGAATCCCAGCCGAACTCGCCGTTGGCCGAGCAGCAGCAGCAGCCGATCAAATTGGCTGCTCTGGCCAAGCAGGACTTTGAGATAGCCGGCTCGGTGGGCAATTTGCATTTCTATGAGAAGAACTCCAAGGATTTGGCGCCGGCACAGAGCAATCACAAGCTGATGAACAGCAGCAGCGATCTGAAGAATCTCTGCTACGAGTCCGTCTGCCAGCTGCAGAAGTGCACCATGAATGGGGATGAGCTGGCGCTGGCGCATCTCCTGCAAAAGTCCAGCAATCCGCTGGGCAGTGAGCCCAATCTGGCGCTGAAGGATCATGCGAATGACAAGTCCATTGACAAGGAGGCCATGGACAGGCGTCTCAGTCTGACCAAGGAGTCCCTCGAACAGCACGGCATGGCCGGTGTTCTGGCCGCGGGCAGCGAGGAGCTCTACAATTTCCCCAGCCTCACGGATCTATCCTTTAACTTTACATCGCTGGCTGCTCGGAAAATACTCCAAGGCGTCAGCCTGAACAGCATCGATACGCTCGTGGAACTCAACATGGCTGCGGCGGCAGCTGCGGCGGTGGCGGCCAGCACGGCCCAGGAGAAGCAACAGAATAACCAGGCGGCAACGGCAACAGCGGCAGCAACAGCGGCCTCCGTCTGCACCGACTTTGGCATGGTCTAGTTCTAGTTGAGAGTAGTGGAGGCGCCTCCATCCGACAGAGTAGCTCTGTTGGCCCAGGAGGCTGCCTCATGTTAGCATAATCAAGCGAAACCTTAGACGAGCAGCAGCAAGCAAAATTCCAACTGCATTTGGCAAGAAAATTTGCAAAACTCTGTAATTTATTATCGACTATCCGAATTTGGATTCTCTAAAAGTTTCCGTTTTGTAGCAGCAATTTGTATTTTTTATTTTCTGTATGTACTCGTTTTTGTGTTTTATGAATTTTTCTTATAAATCGAAAGCAATTTTTTATTTACAGTGCCAAAATATGTTTAGTTTAATTATAATGTTTATACTTTGTATCCCAACAACAAGAACAAGCACCCAATAACACTCGCGAATCATCCGAATGCATCTGAAAGAGTTTTCAAGTGCAATTTATTGTAAGTAGAGATCAGCCCCCCACCCAACTTGATTGTAAAGTTAATCGTCCCCTTCCCCCCCCCCCCCCCCCCCCTCTTAACTCTTAGTTTTTGTATATTTGTTTAAAGCAATACATGTTTAGACTAACATGCTAATAATGCAACCCTATCTACATACGACATACACACCCCACACACACACACACACACACACCAATTATAAGAAAATTAATACGATTATAGAATTTAGCACCTACAACAGAAATACAATAATTTTGTACAAGGCCTTAATTAGTAGAGTCAGCAATAATATAAATAAGTTGAAATCACTAATAAATATGGAAAATACAAATTTATACAAGTAAATTGGTTATATTTTTGAAAGACCTATTTTTTGGAAATTGTAGGAACATCAGGACAATAAATAGTAGGTAAGCTGAATTATCAAAGGTTTGTATACACTTCTCTTATTTTTCCATTAAATTGGGCCTAAACTAATTTTGATTTATTTTATTTATATTATTCTCATATCCTCCTTCAAATAATAAATAATTGTTAAGAAATTTATATTCCAAAAATAGCTGTGAATAGAAACTTAGCGGTTCCCAAAAGTTGAAAAGACAAATTCGTTGGTATTATTTCTTTTCATTTATTTAAATTTTTAAGTCTTTTGCTTTTTCATATATATATATCGGGTTTTTGTTTTCCATACACTTTGCGTTTTATTATTATTATTATTATTATTATTAATATTATTATTATTAATATTATTATTTAATATTTTAGGTTTTGGGTAGTTTTGGCTCTATAAATATGAATAATTATAGCTAATTGCTTTTAAGTTAATATTTATGGTATATACACACACACGCGGTATATACGATCGTTTTTAGTTACACAAACATAATTGTGGGATAAGAAATACGTAATATACAAAGCGCGCATTTATCGTGGATTGGTTTTTAGTGATAGAACTACGTTTTAATAAGTATATCGTAAATATGTACTTTATAGAATGGGGGATTAGATACAAAAGAAAAGATAAACAATTGCTAGCAAAAATGTTACTAACTGCTGAAGGGTATTTCAAAAATTGGTTTAAGCTACCTGACCGCTCTCCGAGTAATGCGGTGATCATAGAGGGTATTTGAATACATGTTTAGATATAGATATATAGATATAGATATAGATAAATGTAGATAAATGTAGTATACTCGTATGTACAATTAGTTTTGAAAACTTACTTAAACCGTATTTGAATCGCGTTAATAGACACAAATGTAATTTATGTACATTAATATTAGCAGAAAACGAAGGAACATTTAAGAATTCATATTGTAGCTGCTGTGTTAGGTGTTTAATTTATGATTTAGGTATTTTGAAAAAATGGCTTTCGGTTCGGTTCGGTTCGGTTCGTTTCGATTCGGAGCAATCAAATATCAATCCACTCGTATGCTATATGTGTATATAGATGCATGTTAGATGTATATATATATATATTTATCGCTTGTTGAAGAACAGAATGTACATATTATTTAAACCTCCGTGGAGCGCGAGTCATCAGATCGCGATGCTTTCCGTTCGCGTCCTGGTATGCGTCCCATGACTATAGGTCCAGACTGTGCCTGAGCCTGTGCCTGAGCTTGCGCCTGGGCCTGAGCTTGTGCCTGCGCCTGGGCCTGGGGCATGTAAGCAGCCTGCGATTGCTGCACAAAGTTGGCGTGTGTATAGGCCTGCATCCCGGGCGCTGCGTACACATTGCCGGTGGTGGCCTGCAGGTTGAAACGGATCTTGGACGCCGCATTGGCGGCGTTGGCGGCAGCCGCAATCGCAGCTGCGTTTTCCCGCGACGCACTCGACGTGGTTGTCGACTGGAAGGAGATGCTCATGCCGCTGTCCAGAGAGCCGACGCTGCCACGTCGCTGTGGCTTCTCATTCCCAACTACAAATTAAAGGAGTGAGAAAGTTTAGCAAGTAGATAAAACGAGCCACAATTTAAAACTCACATTGCTCGTGCATGTCCAGCAGACTGTTGCTGAGCGCGCTGCGCTTCAGTTGCGTGGAGTCCGCCGAGCTGGGCGCCTGCTCGCCGGACGCCTGAGCGCCCGGCTGATAGGGACATGGACAGACCTCGACATCGGCAACGCCGCTGTCGCGATTGTCCGCATTGCCGGTGGCGCGATTGCGCGCCGATTTCTGTCGCTCCAGTTCGGCTTCGATGCGCAGCGATTCCATTTCGTCCATTTCGCTGATGGACTCCTTGAGATCCTCGGCGAACTTGCAGCGATCGTGCTCGTTGCGCGCATTGAACGTGATCAGGATTTTGCCGTCGACCTTCTGCGACAGCTGAATGCAGAACGGATAGTTGGGCAAATCGAGCAGGCTGACGACGGCGCCGCAGAGCGGGAAACTATTGCGGAACGTGTACGTGACAGAGGTTTTCTTCTTGCTAAAGATTTTGGTGATCACCAGCAGATCGTTGAACAGGAACACCTCACGCTGATGGACGCCGGGACGCTCCTTCTTGTTCACATCGGGTATCTCGTACAGGCGGCAATAGCAGACCAATCTGCGATGCGGCAGCGCCAGATTTGGCTTCTTGCCCACAATGGTGGCCTGGACCTTCATCACCTGGGTGACATGATCGCTGCCGGGCTTGAATTCGTCGGACTTGACGCGCTCAAAAATGCCGCTCAGCATATCCTTGTCAATGTCGTGACAGTCATCGATGCCGCGCAAGTTCTTGATGAAGTCCTCGACGCGCATGCGTCGCTCCGGCTTCAGATTGGGCGTATGCAGATCCGTGTTCAACATGATGATGGCGAAGGCCAGCACAAAGATCTACAAAAAGAGACAGATAATTAATCAAAATAGATTCAAGAGAGCAGCAATTAAATCATTTACCGTATCGGATGACCTCAGTCGCCCCACAATATCCGCATTGCATTCGCAGTAACGCTGCGAGAAGATCTCCATCAGTCGCTCAATCTTTTGGGCCTCGCCGGGCATGCGGAAGTAGGCCTGGAACTTGCGCAGCGCCACGTCCACCTGGCGCCCGGACAGGTCCAGTTCCATGGCGAAGCAGCTGAGCACCGCCATGTTGAACTGATTCTGCAGATTGCCCAAGTACTCGCCGATCATCTGGCGCGAGAGGCCCTTGCGTGTGATCAGGAAACGTGCGACGCCCTGCGGCGTATTCTCGAGGAAGCCGCGCCGGATCAGGTACGTGATGCCCTTCTCCGGCTTCTTGTTAAACAGATTGAGACCGACGCGATACTGACGCTTCCGTATCGTCTCCGACATCTTGTAGTTCTGGGCCACGCCTGCCGCACTAGCTGCCGCTTGTAGCTGCTGCTGTTCGTGCTGCTGCTGCTCGTGCTGTTCGTATTGGGCGGCGCTCGTGTGCGAGGAGATCGCGTGATCGTCTGTGGGCGGCACGCCGCCGGGCACTGTGGCAGCGACCACCGCCGCCTGCAGTTGGCCAGCGACGCCAGCGCCGCCGGCGGAGTCCGCCGAGTGCGTCGAGAACTGCTGGGAGCTGTTCAGTGCGGTGCCCCGCTTCCAGGTGTGCGGCGAATTGCTGCGATCCGAGCCGAGGTCGCTGTTGAGGTTGCGCTCCGCGGACGTGACGCTCGAATCCGAGCCGGAGCTCTGCACGGAGGTCAGGCTGCCGTTCTCGGCGGTCTTGCAGAGACCGTTGGTGCGCAGCAGCGACGGCGGCGGCGGCGTCTGGCGCTGCATCATCAGCAGCTGGCTCTGCTGCTGGGCGGTGATCGAGGAGGTGCGCTTGGGCACCTCCGGCGGCACCTTCTTGCCGCTGCCGCTGCCACTGCCGCTGCCGCTGCCCTGGCTGCCGCAGCTGGGCGTGGGCGTGGTGCTGCCGCCCTTGGGCCGCATATAGATCTGCGCCGCCGAGTAGTAGGGCGTGTGCGGCGAGTGTCCGCTGGTGTTCACCCACGAGGCGTTCAGCGAGGTGTCCGCCGAACTGGCGTAGCTCAGCTCGTGCGGCGATCCGTGGTAGCTGGTGTAATAGGCGGCCGCTGTCGGCAACGCCTGAGCATTATAATAATGCTCGGCGGCGTGCAGCAGATTCACGTGCGGATGCGAGGCCAGCCCGGATACCGAGGTTGTCGAGCTGGCAATGGACACGGGCGAAGCACCTGCATAATTAAAAAGGGAGAGAACTGTTAGCTAAGCAATTGGAATTGTTATTGTTCGGCACTCACCCGATTGACTGCGCGGTATGGGACTGCAGTCCAGCTGGCGACGCTCCCGCATGGACATCGAGCGTGTTGGCGGCGTGCGCGAGAGTCCTGGCGAGGCGGCGCCCGGCGGACCCGCCATTATGGTCACCCTAGGCTGTTGTTGTTGCTGCTGTTGCTGCTGCTGTTGCTGTTGTTGTTGGTGCTGCTGCAGTTGCTCCAGCTGAGATTCTGTGGTGCTGCCATAGGCAGACGATAGCGAGGCGTTCGCGGAGGCGCTCTCCTCGGCGAGGGTCATGCTCGAAGCGGTCACCACCATGCGACGACTTAAACGCTTCTCCGCCTTGGCCATGGCGGTGATCGAGGCGAACTTCTTGACCATCATGTAGTGGCGGAAGGCGCGCTGAATGGTAACCGCTGCGTTCCGCGCCCGCACGCCGCCGTACTTGCGTTCCAGCAGCTCGATCTGTTTGTCCAGCAGATCCTGCGATAGTTCGTAGCTACGCGTAGATAATGAAATTGGAAAGAATTACTTTTGATGCCACAACAAAATAAACAATAATTTTTTTAAGGGGAATTGCGCCAATGTCTGACAGTACACTGAGCAAATTTGCGCACCCAACTGGCTGGTTTCTTGGTTTAAAAAAAATGTGATAAGATAGCGTCTGCTTCTGGTTGTGTTGTGTGTTGGTGTATCTTTGAAATACAATACGACCTGATTGAAATGTTGCCACGAGCAACGAAATCAAACCAAAAGTCAACTCAACGTGACAGCAGAATTTGCCTATTGTTAGAAACGAATTCCCCGCATTTTTAATTTGACGCATTTTGATCTTGGCCGATAGCAGACAGCTGCAAGTCATGAGTTCTATTAATTAACAGTTAGATCTGAATTGGCCACATCGAGCCAGCATAAACCAATAAAATCTAACAAAAGAGATCAATAACAAATATTTGCCAGCCAACAAAGATTCTAGCCAATAAAACTGATAAAAACATTTAGATAAGCTTTTAAGCGGAGGTAAGAAGAAATCCAATAAATACCCAATGATGATAAAATAAATAATACTTAAGCTCTAGTTTTGTTTATTTGACTTATCTAAAGTGGGTAAACATATGAATTTATGCAAAAAACTTCTGCTAAAAATTAATTATATTGAGAATAAAAGGCTAATAAATATATATTTTTTAAATGTATACCAAAAGTTGTTATTGACCACTTTTTTCGACTGTATTACAAATTTTTCTTTTAAAATTTTTTTTAGGGTTTCCTTCATATTACAAATTTGTTTTAAGAGAAAAGTAAAAGCGTTCCTTTGTTATATATATAAATCATCTAAACAACTAAACAACGAGCAATCTGAGTTCAACAATAAATTAATAAAAATAAATTTAAAATATTTTAACTATATCGCGTACCGATATTAACATATTTATAAATATTTCTAACCTTTTTTTTTATAAAGAAACTGATGAAAATATTATGTTTGTCAAAAAGAAAACATAATAGAAAATTTAGCTTAATTTTTAAGCATTTGAACAAAGAACATAAGTTTGAAGCCTATACAATAAATATCAAATAATTATTATATTTGAGGGAAAATTTTGTAAATTGTCAAATGTCTTGTTGTTTTATATGATTGCCAGCAAATAATTGGTTGTGATAAATAAATAAAAGTGACTCGCATATAGATTCAAGAGTATGATAACAATTCCCTAGTAGCTTATATTTGTATAGTGGGGATTTCCCCCAAAACGCTGTTGTTCGCTTATCAGTTTTCCACCCGTGGAAAAACAGCTGCACAGTGCGATGAAATTTCTGTTTTTTAAAATAAAGTTTTTCCTGACAAACGCAGGTGCATTCGCATCAGAGAATTCAGCTGTGTCAGCTGATTCGCATTCCCAAATATTTACATACGCCCCACGGGCTGTTGTCGTGCGTCAGAAACTAATCTTAGATATCAAAGGGGGCAGGGGGAGGGGGCGGGGAGCTGACCACCTTTGTGTTTATCAGAGATTGGCGCAGTGCAAAGTCCAAAGTCGTTAGGTTGACAGCTCGACTACGCTTCAAGTGTTTGATAACTGATCACTTATTATGTGTTATCTATCCGTTCTTCTTCTCCTTCTGCGTTATCATTTTTTGAATACTTACGCTGACTGGGCGCGCGTGCGCTTGAGAACATCTCCTCCGTTCCGTATGGAGTTCTTCTTGTGCATATTCTGTTGCTGCTGCTGATGTTGCTGCTGATGCTGTTGCTGCTGCTGCAGAACGATCGCACTTCCCGCACCAGCTCCGGTGCCGACGCCGCTGCCGGCAATGACCACAGCCCCGCCATGAT
The DNA here is from genome assembly GCA_004143825.1 of Drosophila micromelanica. Lineage (NCBI taxonomy): Eukaryota > Metazoa > Arthropoda > Insecta > Diptera > Drosophilidae > Drosophila > Drosophila micromelanica. The sequence continues at coordinate 62,014 of SCDY01000956.1, read as the reverse complement.
GATGATGGTGTCCGTGTCCGTGCAGCAGGTGGTGGTTGTGGTGATGATAGTGGCCACCACTGCCCGTTGGTGCCGCCTGCACCTGCATGTAATGCTGCTGCTGCTGCTGCTGTTGCTGTTGCTGCTGCAAGTGCTGCTGCTGCTGCTGCTGATGGCACGTGGGATACTGGATCTGGTAGATCATTTGCGGATGCTGCGGCGCGGGATAGTTGATGGTCGTGGCGGAATTGTGACCGGGACCCGCATAATGATTCTGCAGGTAAACATAGCCGCCGACTCCGTCTCCGGCTGTGCTGGAGCCGTGTGCGGCAACCGGAGCTCCGGCCAAATCGTATTGTGTGGAGCCGCTGCGCTCGATGCTCTTCTGGGGAAAGCTGCAAAGAGAGCAACAAATTCGAAAGAGAATTAATAACAAATCTTTAAACAAAACTTTCATTTGAGGAGCCAAAAATTTAAGAGAGAGGGGGAGAGAGAGAATTCGCTGCGTACCTTTCGCCAATTATAAAACCCGAAATGCAAATGATCATTTTGACTATTCTATGATCTTTAATTTATGGAAACACCCAAAAGCACACACAGACACACACATAAATATTTATATGGAAGTAGCACAATATTCATAAAATCAAAATTCGTTTAATTTTTATAATATTCAAATTGAATTTCGTGTTCAGTTTTTTTTTGGTTTTCGGATTTCTCGGTTAGACCGAACGGAGGAAGCACCACTTAGGCATTTGGTTAAAGCGGAAGATCGAAGATCACGTCGTCGCCCAGCAACGTTCGCGTTTCAACTAAACCGAGCGCTTGGCTTGGGATCGGATCGTAGGAAGCGTTCGCTCAAACACAAAACGTGTTTCGTGTGTGTGTGTGCAGGTGTGTGCGTGTGTGTGTGTGTCAGCTGCCTACGCATCCAAAAATTGCATCTGTTTTGTTTGGCTCGTCGGGTAAAACCGAAAACAACAATTGCTACCCTTGCGAAGCCATAGACAATATGAAAATACAACAAAGGGGAAGATCCTAAAAAGAGAAGATCGTAAAAGGATCCCTTATACAAAAAGAAACTAGAGGGAGAGCAAACGAGCAAAGCGGGGGGGCGGGGGCAAGCAACAGATTCAGAGTGTAAATGCCATATGGCATATGGAAGAGATCAGAAGGATTTTAACGAAGCGAAAAGTTAAGGAAATGATTAGCTAACGATGACATACAAGAAACGAAAAGAAAAAAGAAAAACATTCCTGTAGATCATTCTGTTCACTTCAAGAGTAGAAAGTGTAAATTATTCGATTGAAATAAATATTGAAAACTGACGACAGATCACACGAAATTTGTAATGGCAATTAAAGATCTCTCATCTTTTAGATGAATGATAAAAAAATCACAATTTACAGAAAATTGTTATGATCATTATAGATTGCAAAATATTTAAAAAGGTATATGTAACAATCAGAAGCATCCGTTAGAGATTAAATAAAAAAAAATTGGGATTTCTTAGAATTTATTATTATTTATTATATTTATATATATTTATCCCATTAATGTTCATATAATAAAAGAATATACGAATTAAAAGATTTAAAGAAAGATACTTTTTAGTATAAAATTTGCTACTTATTTATATATTTATATTAAAAAAATATGTATTTATATGTATATGTAATATCGTAATATATAATTGTTGCTCACAGTTAATTTTGTTACTGTATTATCTATAAAACTGGCTAAATCGATTTGCAGTGCGTGGCTTAAATCATTAGTTATGCGATTCGTATGGCTGCATTTGAGCCGCCTCGAATCGTGGCTCAGCTGGTGGCCTAATAGGTTTCTGGGCCATGGCTCAAACGCAAACGGTTAGGGTATACACGACATTTACTACACTCGCTCAAAAACCAAAACTGAACAATGGCCAGCTGCATTTCGCACCCAAACAGGATTGCAGGATAGCCAGAGGAAGAGGAACGAGCACAATACGATTTTCAAAAGGCAGGAAAATATCATCCTTGTACGAATGATATTTTTGAGTCTCTAAATGCACCTGGCGTTCATTTTGTGTAGTCCTTACGGCAGGTAGTTGCCTGACAACAACAACAACAACAACAATAACTGCAGCTCGCTTGTTGTTATTGTTGCCAGCTAAGCAACTTGACGCGTTCTCCCTCTCCCTCTCCCTCTCCTTCCACTCTCTTGCCCCATTCTGCCCCGATTTAAGTGCTCAAGAGTCCTGCTTTGTAAATTGAGTCCGAGCGAGAAACATCTGCCACACGTCGGACCTAATTGTTTGCCGTTGCACATGTGTCCAGCTGTTTGTTCGCCCGCGGCGTATCTGTATCTGTGTATCTGTATCTGCGTATCTGTGTATCTGTGTCTGTTGTGAATGTAGCTTGCGGTTCTCGACGTCACTCGCGAGCCAAAGTTTTAATTTGTAGTGCCCCCGGCTATTTCCTCTTCCACTTCCTCGCTGCCTGCTTGATATGCAACAAGTGTCGCCTCAGTTCGTCTTTTGACGGCTTCGACGACGACCGTTGGCGACTTGCGTGACCCGGCGTCGGCCGCCTTTTACCAAAAGCGCACCCGTAATTGTTATTGATTTTACATTAGTGTTCTTTTGAGGTCTTATGCTTTATGAAGTGTGCCCCATCTACCAACAAACAAACAAACAAACAGACGGACAGACAGACAGCTGCTAGACAAACTGAGTTGCAGGGGATAGCGACAAGCTGCGTTTTGGCTGTCATATTAATTCACAGCAAAGTGGGCGCCCCTTTTATGCGCAATGGGAGTTCTGAATATGATTTATCACATATATGTGATGTATGTATATTAAATTATGACATAAACTAGCTTACAAAGCTCATCAGATAATATGAGATTTAGATAATTTTATAATAATAAAAGCTTTGAAAATAATTGTATGTATTGTTTTTATTAATCTTGGGTTTTTTGTGTTAATGCCATTTTTTTATTACTATTTTGTACCGCTTTTATTTTTAACAATTATTTTTTTTGTTCATCAATCATTTTTCAGTAATACCACATTTTAGAGATGCTTAAAATTCCACTGCAAAATGCATGTCAACAATATGTTAGCTAACAGACCTGTTAGCTTAACATTGCTTGATGCAGCCCAGAGGTATGCAATGTTTTTCTGCAATTCATATGCAAGCAAAGTAAATTCACCACAGGAATATAAAATACAATACAAAACAGGTTCCACGCAGATGAAATGCAACGCAAATGGAACAAATGGAAACAGTTAATTTTTAATTCCATGTAAAATAGTGGAAATGGAACACAAATAAAACCTCAAGCATATAATTCAATATAAAACAGGTGCGACAGCACTCTGCTTATCATTGGCATTGGCGGAACGCAGTGGAAATTAAACAATAACAAAGCAACAACAAAATCACATTTAGAGGCTCTGTAGACATATAAATTAGCCATAAATATTTTTTAATACACTCGTAAGCAGCGCGGATCCAGCGATAACGATAAGCGTTAAATTGCTGTTGCTGTTGCTGCTGCTGCCGATGAAGACTTCCCCGTTGCCGTTGTTCGGGAATCCGGATAGGTGGCGCTTACCTGACAGCCGTCACATGGTGCGAGGTGTGCGTCTGCGTCTCCTTGTGGCGCGTCGAGAGGCTGACAACGGTCACGTGCCGCGTGGCGGTGCGCACCACGCGACGCACTCGACTCCGTCCGTCGCCGACGACAACAACGATCGGCGGCGGCTTCTTCTCGCTGTCATATTGCAGGAAGGACTCGCCGCCGCTGTCCTCAAAGGAGGCGGACACGGGCACGGGCAGATGCCTGCGATTGTTGCTGCTGCTGCTCGTTTTGTGGTTGCTGCTGCTGCTGGTCTTGGACATGTTCGATGCGGGAGCGGACGCGACGCCGCATTCGACGCGTTAGACACTCGAGACGGCGGCCGAACAATTGAAAAAGAAACAGTTACAGTTACACTATTCGGTGGTTTCGCTGGGTGGGCGCACTGTGCGGGGCGTGGCCACACTTTCGCCTTCACTTTCCGTAGATTGTTGTCGTCGTTGTTGCGGTTTCTTTGTATTGTCTGTGAATTTGCTTTTGTTTTGCTTTCGTTTCGTTCATTTGCAAATTGATTTCTAGCTTGTTGTTGTTTATTTCGATTATTTATTTATTGTTCTTGCTTTCGTTTTAATTTATGTACATATTTATAGATTTTTTAAGCATTTTTTTTAACATGTACTTTGATTTCTTTGCCATTTTATCTTTGGTTTAGTTTTGGAATTTTTCGTTGCTCCCCCCTCTCGCCGTGCTCCGGGGCTACATTCTGCGTCGTTTGTTTAGATAACGCTTTTGGTTCTAGGCGATAATATAAGTTTAATACGTTGAGCAGACATTCCACACGCGGTTTTCCTGCCTTTTTGCGCATTGCGACCAATTATTTATTTAACCCAACAAACGAAAAGTTCACCAGAGAGTTTTATGTCGAACGCCCTTCAAACACGCTACAATAAAACAGCAACAGAAAGAGAGGGAGAGAGAGAAAGAAAGAGATAGACATGTGACAATCACTAATGAAGCAAGTGGGTTGCGTGACACTTGCAAAATGTTTATTTATTTGTTTCTCGTGCTTATTGAAAAACGAGAGAGAGAGAGAGAGAGAGAGAGAGAGAGAGAGAGAGAAAGAGAGACTTGCAAACTTGCAAACAATCAGCTTGGTGGCTTTTTAGGTCAGCGATCGCTGATCGCAAGAAAAAGTCGCACAGCTAGAAAATAAATGAAACTGCCGCAGCGACGAGTGCCAAGTAAACAATATTCAAATTGAATGCGAATGCGAATGTGAATGATCGTATATTCATATGTCAGACACATGCCACACGACTGGGATGTGAACACAGTTGGCATCCGTCCGCGCTGAAAAGCTTGCCAGACAGACAGACAGCTGAGAAAGCTTTTTTGGCAGTGCTGCCAAAGTCACCCACCCAGTCGGCTTAGTTAGCTGACCTGATCCACTTTAATAAATCCATAAATCATATGGAAATTTACGTGAGAATATTGTCAATGAATGAGACAATGGAGCATAGAAAGGGAAAAATATTCGTTTGTTTATCAGCGGACAAGATCAAGATCGCTATGTAAATTTTTTTGAATTAAATATGTGTACATGTACGATCAGACAAAAGCAGAAGAACAAGAAGAAGCAATCCCCCACACTTTGTAGCTATAAATCTGTTAAATTTGTATACCCTGAACACATAGAAGATGGTATTTTATGCTTATGTGAAAATGACTTTTGCAGACAGAAAAAAAAAATAGCAAAAAAAAAAACCAATGACAAATGATCGAGAACCCACCCCGTTTTCATAAAATCGATAAAAATCGACATGTACCTCACATTTATTTAAATATTGTGTCACATAAAAATTCCATTGCTAGAATTTTCATTATGATTAAGAAAATTGGACATAGGAAGTAATTGAAACGTTAAGGGTATCTCCTAGTCGCGTCTACTTGTTTAGAGCATTCCTTCTTGATTTTGTTTTTGGCAAGTTCAAGAACCTTTGTTGTTGAGTTTCTCAAGTGTTTTTTTGAAAACGATCGCTGATGGCTTCATCATGATCATTAACAGCGTTACGTCGCTGATTCGTTACAATTCTGGACAAATGTTGTCCAAAACAATAAAAACTGTCACAGCGGCGACTGTTTCGTCATTTGTTGTTACTCAGAAGCACACACACACACATACACACAGAAACACACACACATGCTGAGACATGAAAAAGCTGTTTAAGCCAACGAATTTCGCTGTTTCGATAATCCACCCCACATGGCTGCACCCCGCGCCAGTGTGTTAGCCTTGCCTTGGATTCCACAACAAGTCATGGCGCTATTGGCCAAAACAAGTCGCCTACAACCAAACAAACTGTTCTGTTCTGTGGAGAACTCTCGAGTTGAGCCGAGTCGAGTTTATGTCTACTACTGTGAGAATGCTGCCCCGAAAAACCCACTCATAAAACAAGCCAAGCTTCTAATATGTTTGCTAATTTAACAACTATTGCAAAGTTGTTGTCGTTTTCGTGTTGTTCTTGTTGGCTTGGCTAAAAGCAATCAACTTGATCTCGCTGGCTGGCTCAAACATATTCTAAGAAACATTCAGTGCAAGCCTCTGGCAATGTATTTATTTATGTACGTTCGTCTAATTGCAATTTTGTTGAACGAGTTTCGAGTTTTTAGTTCCTTTACAAACAGCAAAATTGGCTTCGATTTTAGCATTTGTCGATGGTTTTAATTTTCGTTATGCTTAAAGCTTGCATCCGCCACAGTGCACGACAATGGCAACTTGTTGTTGTTATAATTGTTTGTAGATAGCGCTGCCTTTGTTTTACAGGTGTTCAACTGCAGCAGCAGCAGCAGCAGCTACCGCAGCAGCGACGACAACTACTGCAGTTGCAATCAGTTCCAAGTTGTTTTGTTGCTTGTATTGTATAATTATTTAATTTATAATTATTACACACACGCACACACATGTATATACTCACACTCACGCACACCGACCGAAAGGGAGACGGAGATAGTCAAAGTGCAGCTGGGCGCTGAGTTGGGCGGCACAGTGGTAAGTTTACAACGTACTATGGGGAGTTTTACAACTTTTTGTGGCATTAATTAATAATAGTAGTTGGTGCCTAGTGCGCCTTAAATTGTTTGAGAACAATTTTAATAAAATGGGAGAATGAACTTAAACTTTCTTTCAAATTTCGGATGAAAAAAACTGTTTTCAAAAACTGACAAGTTGACTCACATTACATTTTGGTAACTAAGATCTTAAATTGCTGTGTATTAAAAATGTACCTATGGCACCTAATGCCAGACTGTTGTGCTGTTCATAACATTTGTGTTTAACAGCACTTAACTTAACATTTCTGTTATGCAACATTGCTAATTGACGTCTTTTTAATTAACACCAAAAGTAGTTTATTACGAGCACTTTTAAAGAGGTTTTTTGTCGAAAAACAAGTTACATTCCCCATAGTGCAGTGGTGGGTTCACAATGGCAGCGCTGCTGCAGTGCTTTATTCACTTTCGTGTTATTAGTAACGGCGCACGTAATCCAACTCTCTTTCGCTTGCACTCCTATCTCTCATTCGAGCTCGCGCTCCCTCTCTAACAGTGGCATGCGTTGCGCCTGCAACCGGGCGGCTCAAAATGAGCGGAAGAGGAAGTGGAAACACAATATGCAACAACGCTAACTGCACAACGCGACTGCGACGCAGCGTAATTGGTTGGCAAGTGGTTACACAAGCAATGCAGCAGCAGCAGAAGCAGCAAGCGCAGCTGAGATCGTGACAGAGCGAGATAGAGCTTTGGGCGCAGCAACCGTTAACTGTGACTTGGATTTGTGCTTTCTCTGCGAGTGCAGCTGCAGCTGCGTAGAAACAGCTGTTAAGCTTTTATGCTGCTCAAATTTGACGCTCTGCCCAAAAAAATTAATCCAATATTATTTAGCTACGGCAAAAGCTTTCAATTATTGAGTACAGAGCTCTTTTGAGTTAGAAAGGACTTTTTGGCTGATTGTGCAGCTGGAGTATGTTGAGAGGTGTTTTACGGTTATTTCGATTTTCCTATTTGGTTGCTGTGAGGGAATCTGCATTTGAATCTATTAGCTGTAGCTTAAGCTCTCAGCACTTGCCTACTGTTTCAATTAAGAAATGTATAGCAGAAATTTCCAGTCGAGTCCACATCCACATCCACATACACACACACACACGCATACACAACACAGAAGCGGCCCGACAGTGGGACGCTTTAGTCGTGTGCTTGCCGAAACGTAACGGGGCAGTGGCCGTGGCTCTTGCTGCTGCTGCTGTTGTTGGCGGCACTATTGTTTTTGTGATACGCGCAGAGAAAGGCGATTTTCTCTTTAATTATATTTTATTTTTTACATTAAAAAAAATTGTGTGCAATGCTGTTGTATTTTTTTTTTGTCATGGTTTCCGTTTTATTTTATTCGGTAGTCTTGGGCTTTTCGTAGTTGCTGTTGTTATTATTTTATGTGGCAGGGGAACACAACACGACGATGTCAAATTAATAAACCGGCCCTGGCTTGACAGCAACGACATCAAACAAACAAATTGGGAATTACACCAAAAACAAAAAGCAGAAGGCACGAGTCGTGAGCTGTCTGTGTACATATGAATATGTGTGTTTTGCAATTTATTACTATATAGTTGTTGTTTTATTTCTCATTTTTTTCAACACTCACACTCACAGATCGATACACTCACAATTCACACACAAAATTTTGTTTGCAAATCAATTCGCAAGCTGCAAAATTTTTTATTCAATTTCCAATTTTTGCTGCTTGTTTTTTTTGCGTATGCAAAGTGGCCACAAAAACAACAATTAACGAATCCATATTCAACAAATAATAATGGATGCCAAAAACAACAAAATGTGACCAACACACATACAAACACAGTGGAGCGAGCCAAGTTTATATGTAGGTACATATATTAACAATAAAACGCACGATCGGGCAGCGACTGCGACGTCGACGTTTTGAACAGAAAAGCGCGCGCGGTTTCTCTGCGGCCAATGCTGCCTGCTTCGACGAAACTTTGAGAGAGACTAAATTGAACGACAGAAGCGCGCGAGCTTCCAAGCCGTAAATCGACGGCCCGTTTCCACGACTAGGTGTACGTGTAGAGAGTAGAGAGGGAGAGAGAGAGTGAATGAGTGGCAGTCTGCGTTTGTGTGTGTGTGTGTGTGTTGGTGTGTATTGCCAATAGGCAAGTTTGTGTGCCAGTTAATGTTGTGGCTGCTGTTCTGGCTCTGTGTTAAGCTGTTCTTTTCAATTTGATCTACCGAAAACAATTGTCAGTTCATAAGCGAAACACTTGCAGTGTGGCTAACATACACACATACACCTGCAGCTTTATAGACGAGCATTAAAGTGTGTGTTGTGTACAGTGGGACGGGACTAAGACTCATTGCAATTGAAAGCAAACAACAATTAGTGAACACTGGGCATTCTGAAGCTTTTATTCACTTGCAGGTATGAAAAAAAATTACAATGCACCAGATTGTGACTTACTTTTCGGATTTTAATGAGACTCACCTCCATTGTCAAACTGTGTAATTGTGAAAAAAATAAGAGTAAAACAAAGTAAAAATCAACTAAAAACACTTCTGTAAAAAGGTGCGAATTTGTATGCAAACGACACATACGCATACACTGTACTAACACACGCACACATTCACTGTCAAAAAGGCGATCACAATAGCAACAAAATTTGTAAGGCAGCCCAAAACAGCTGCTCAACACAACAACAGCAACTGCATGCGGAGAGCGCCTGAACGAACACGAACGCACCACCGAATGAGCGAGAGAGTGCCAAAATTATAACGAACACAAGTGCCCGAAGAGGCAAATAAGCAAACAATAAGCTGCGCTTACGTTACGCTCAGGTGACTCACGAGCTCATGTCTGTGTGATGTGAAGGGCGGGCGAGGGCGGTGCCGAGCGGGGGTGCTCTCTCTCTCTCTCTCTCTCTCTCTCTCTGTTTGCATGCATATGCTGTACATGTGAGTACGAGTACGAGTACATTATGGCCGATGTAACCGCTAACTGTGAGGCACTTTTGGTAGTTAGTCGCTTGCGGCGGGCTACTAACAAAATGGGCTTCGTAATGGCTGACTGGGCCTGAGACTGAGCCAAGCGTTAAGCGTAATGATGAGTGTTCCTCTGCATATGGATATGCACGTCTGACTATGTGTTTGTGTGTGTGAGTGAGTGTGCGAACAACAAACCATTTATATCCGGACCTGCGGCCTGTTTTGAGTTTTCATTGAAACTTGCTTATTGTTGTCGTTGTCGTTGTTGTTAACGGACATTGCTGTCACTGGCATCGTTAAAACTAAAGTCATAAAAACCAAAACTTGTGCCCACTGTGAACACACACACACATTCACACACACGCACACAGCATAAACATAACTTACAACACAACTAATATTTATCTATCTACATATGTAAGTTTCTATGAGCAACCGCTTGCAAGCTTGATGATGATATTAACGCATTAGGCACAAGGTACACAAAACCCATTTACCTTTTGCCTGACTTTGTCTCAGCTGTTATGAAACAGTAAACAACAACAACAACAACCACAGACGATGACATGCAAACAAAAACAACAATAACTTCATACAGATCGAGGGTAGATCAATGTTGTTGCCAAACTTTGGCTATTTCAAATCAAAGTTTTCTAAGATCTCTTAGCTAAAATTTATTTGTACGAAACAACTCTTTTTAAGGAGTTTTGAATTACAGCTTTTTACAGTCCTGTTTTTTCATATGAACAATATACTAACCAAAACTAATATATAAACCAAATTTTCTCAGCTGTCTCAATATTATAGACGCTAAATGATGGCATAGCCAACAAGTTTTGGTGTTTCTAAATAATATACAAAAATTCTATATATCTAATCTATGTTTATGTACACTATTATTCTTTCTTATATCGATTTGTGTGTATTTATGCATGTCTTTATACGCGACTAATAACAGGTATTATTAGGTACATTCAATTAATCTTATCTTATCGCATGGTTTCACCAAATAATTGTATACTTTCATTTGGTTTCTGTTTGCTTTCCCCTCCCCACCACAACTGTTTAAACTACCCGTGCTGGCCGCCGTCAGCTCACATATGAATCGTTTTGTATATTTCATTAGTAAACATCGCGAATGTAGTTACTAACTACCCGATTACGATTACGCTCACTGACTGTCTTGACTTGTTAAGTTGTTTGTTGACTTGACCTTAGGCCGTCTGAACCCAATTTGTGGATAAATATGCGCATGTGTGTATGCATATATGGCAGCCCTATGCGCCAGGGCCGAAAGGCCTTCAAACCGCCCCAAAAGCCAACAACGATTGCGAGAGCTAGTCCCCCCTCTCTCTCTCTCACTCTCTTACACTCTTACACTCTTTACCCTCGCCTGCCTTGCCATATTCGTTTGGATTGTACCTTCAACTTGCGTGTCTGTCGCGGCCGTCGCTGATTGCATTCGGTCATGGCTGCCAGACTTGGCAGCCACGACAACGACTTTGGTGACTTTGGTGATTAGAAAGTGAACGCTGTGCGCTGGGCGCGCACTGAGACAATGGCTGGAGACAAGCGCGGCTTCGGTTAATGAAGCGTGCCTGCCACCGATGCCCATCCCGACTAGAGAAGGGCATGGCGCGTGCTTTGCTGTCGTGGCACGATCTGATCAAATGTGTTTCATCTGCCTATCCACATATCGCATAGATAAATAAACAGTAGTTATATTTACTGATTTATATTTGTTCAGGGAGTATATTGGGTTTGCACAATGTCTGTCTGTTAGTCTGTATGACTGCAATTTTGGAATATATACTCGTGTATAACCGCGACCAATAAGGTTGGCTGCAGTACGATCTGATTTATTTATCTCTAGAAAGCTAGAAACATAAAAAGAAAAGTGCAAAAAGTTTACTTATGACCTTCTCTAAATACATTTTCCTTGGTAAGCCTAATAGGGGCGTGACAAATCCATAAGATTCAAATATAATGGGAAGCGGGTAATTGGCCAATAATTCATATATCATATAGAGCTAGAATCACCAAAGCGAATGTTTTCTGATGACTCCGCAAACCCACAAATTTACAAAAATCTATATTTTTCCAATCATTTGATTTATATATTTTTGGTTATACAACTTAATTTTCAACCTAAAAATTTTAAATGTACAGCTATGATTAAAAGCTTAACTAATTACGTAATTTTGTTATGAAAGTAAATTTGTAATTTTATATTTGTTGATCATGAATATATTTATGCCTAATATTTATACTATATGCGTCTTTAATCTCGTGACATTATGATACCCTGTGCATATTTCGCTAAGGGTGAACCCTGCCCATCTCTAAACGAAGGTGAACAAAGATCACGGCAAAGTTGCGAGACGATCAGATTCACTCTCACTTGGCCGGGCATTTAATTAAATGTGTAACAAACACACAGGCGCCAATGATGAAGATGAAGATGAGCAGCAACAATGACGATCCGCAGCAACTGTGGCAGATCGCATCAGTCAGCATCAGCATCAGCAACAACAAATGAAAATGCGCAACGATTTTTTCTGTTTTCAATGTTGTTTTTTATTTTTGTTGGTTTGTTTTTTTGTTTTCATCTCTTACTTGTGCTGTTGAAAATTATGTTAGTGGGAAATTTTTTTTGTGGTTGCCAATGAAGTACACGACGAAGCGCCGCCGCCAAAAACTTCACTTTCACTTGCACTTCACACAACACACACACACACACAACACACTTCAGTTTACTTGTTTCTTCTTGGCCATGAATGAAGCGCTTGTTGCTGTTGTTGTTGGATGCTATTTGCGGGTTTTGGCTGCCCACTGGCGTCGCCTTCATCAGTCACAAAACAATAATAATGAGGAGCATGCGCCGGGGGCCAAGCCAACGTTGTTGGCTCATGTGGCACGATTGTTGTTGTTGTTTTTTTGGGAAAGTGCGCCCACAAGGGTTCTATGCTCGTTAGGCTCTGAATCACGTAGTACCCCCCACCCCAAAGAAACCCAACAGGTGCAGCAGTCTGCAGCTCTTTATGCTTTCTCATTGAATTGCATTGAAGTGTTCACTGGAAAAAAAAAATGTTTACAAGCGATTAGCAGCCTATTATTTATTTATGTATGTTTCATGCAATCGAATCTCTCCAGCTAAGCAGCCAAGCTCTAGCCGCTTCTGCTGCTGGCCAAGATCTGCGATTAAGATTATCATCATCATTATCTTCATCATCATCAATTCAAGTGAGCCAAATCAAATCGGCAGCTTTGCATAATCAGTTCCCAAATTGGACATCATTATGCGAAACAATTTTTGTGGTTTTTGTTTTTTGGTTTTTTTTGTTGCTGTTCATTTTTGGCAACGTGACGCAGCTTTCCACAGAAGCTAATGAACTTTGGGGCATGTAGTGTGTGCCGTAAATTACAACCCTTGCGCAGGCGTGTTTTTGATTTGATTTGGAAATTGCGAGTGCATTTCGCCATGTCGCCATGTCGACATTTCGTCAGCTTCCAATTCAATGCAAATCACTGACAACGCAAACTACACGCTCTGTCGGCAGCAGCAACAACAACTGAAACAACAAAAATAACAACAAAGAAAACAACAATGCAATTGCCGCTATTGTGTAACCAAAAAAAAAAAAATACGAAAAGGAAAAAAACAAGGTAAGAACTTTAGACTACGGGGTGCTCAACAGTGAATATGCCCTGCAAAACAGTTGTTAGAATCTTTGTACAGACATATAGACACTTTTAGTTCGAACCATGAACTAAAGCTGCACGCAAAATAAAATAGAATAACAAAGTTTGTTATACAAACGAAAGTTTATAAAACGAGAAAATAAACAAAAACAATTTTAGCTAAATTTTTTGTATTTATTTATTATTATTAAACATTTTTACAATTTCTTTCGGCTATTTGCTTTTAAATATTTAATTGCTGTGTAAACTATTTATAATAAACAAATAAACAAATTTGAAATAAACACAAAATCTAAACTAAAGTATCTCACATATCGTTCACATTTAACATATTTATGGAGTATTCTTAAGAAACTACTTGTATCTCATGTATTTTGACTTTATTGCATGGGGCAGACTTATCGAAATGGAAAGGTTTTTACAGCACAAATCTACATTTATCTGCAATTGGATGGACGCGCCTTTAATAGAATAGACATTTTTACGGCTTTTGATTACAGGGCATGGGCAGGGCAAAGCACTTTATGTTAGTTCTTTGCTTTGCATATTCATTTATAAACAGCTAAGCGGCGAGCGACTAACTGGAACTCAAGAAATTTGGCACACAACTAGGACGACAACAACAACAACAATAATAAAAGCAATACCAACAACAATGACAACAACAAGCACAACGGCAACTGCTGCAAGAACTGGTAACTGGTCTGCCGGTAACCGGCAGCCAAACTGAGGCAACACCTCACTCGTTGCCACAAAACAAACACACACTTACACACACACAATCACACATTCACACACACACATGACGTCAGCCGGTTAGCCAGGCTTGTCATTCTTCTTAACTGGTTTTCTTTACATTAATTTAGATGCTTTCTTGATGCTCGTCGAGTTTTTGGCTCCAGCATTTTTGAATTTATTTTACACATTTGCGTAGGCCTACAAACCCAGAAGCCTACTAAAAAGCGCCGGATATTGAGCGGGCCGGGTAAAGAAATCAGCGCTCATTTTTTCTTATCGCCGAAGCTACTCAAAAGTTGACTTTCAATTAGCAAACGGAAACGAACGAGAGAAAATTGACAATATATTTACTGGCAAACATCACGTGGATGAATCAGCACCGAGGTTCACCTGGTTGTTGGGCGCACTCTGAACTTGAAATTTGCATCTCAGCCATTAAAACCAGTAAAAACAAAAGCGGAAAATATATTTAGAAAACATGACTTTTCGCATTCAAAGCGAGACTTTCAGCTGCCAGGGAACAAACTCAAAGCTCAGATTGCATACACAGTAAAAATAAATGTTGATATAAATTTAAAAACAATTTTGCTTTATACTTAATAAATTATGCCAAAATTAACATTTATCTGAAAATTGCAAAAAAAAAAAATTATTTATTATTGTTAATATTTTGTACTTTTAAGTGGAACTGATTTTTTACTGTGTAATTTCATATGATTTAATGCAAAGCAGCTACTAAGTACAAATGTAAATATAATATGGAAACTTCCATTAACTTAGCTTGCAAATATGCAAAGAGCTCTAAAAGTTTTAATTGTGTTTTCAACTTGATAAAGATGCGATCACCAACAAACACAAAAGCAATAAACATATATGTGTATATATCTAGTTGAGTTTGCTATAGCAAAATCTAGTTTGGTTTTATGTGATTTATCAAGATGTTCACTAATTCAGGTTTTCATATTTTATTGTTTTCATGCCGCAGCAGACCAAGCAATTCCTTATTAGTTTTGATTTGATTTTGGGATTGATATTTGAAAATTGCATAGCTAGTTTAGGGTTAGTATTGAGGTCTGATTGCAGTATTTCAAGTATGATAACTGCAACAAAAACTGGTAATAATTATAATAATTGTAAGTTTCAGCAAAAAAAAAAAAATAAAATAAAACAATCATGGTCATAGTCGTAATACACTTTTTATAATAAAAGAAAAATGAAACCAACTCAATTATAGTATTAATTATTTGTTATGCAAATTGTTTAGCAATAATATACTTAATTTTTTATAAGGCTTTGCACAACACGTTCACATAAGGGCCCAGTTTATACACTCAATTATCAACCAATTTGCTTTTTGTTTGTTTTCTGCGGAAACGTTATCCATTAGACGACGCTCGTAAAATGTAGTTCTTAAAGGTTCGAGCATTATCACAACTCAAGATAATGTTCGTCTGCTACAATTGCATTGCTTCGAAGACCTATTGACAGTTATGTACATTTAATCACGTGTTTATCATGGAATTTTTTAAGCGCGTGTCTCAGCGTGGGAGTCGCAAAGCAACACACACACACACACATACATACATATAAATGCACACACAGAAACATATGTCTTCCTATCGAAAATACATGCAAATGCTTATGTAGCGGCTTTCTATGTATGTCATATTGGCTGTTAGCAGATTGAAAATGTCAGAGTTCAAGGTTTTTTTGTAACATGATATTATGTAACTGTAAGCCAGTAAATAAGCGCTCAACCACATACTGATGCACATACACACACACATAATTGTACACACAAATAGATAGATGTTAAGGGCTTTGTACCAAAATAATCGATTTTTATCCGCTTGAATTGTGTTGCAAATAACTCAAGCTTGTCAAAACTGATATAACATTTATTTCTCTACACTCCATTTGAATTTAACAAAGATACTATAAAATAGATTTGTATTTTATATAACTTATTCAAAATATATGCAAAATTTACCATATTTTAAACATTGTTTGAATTGCTGTCTTCATGGTGAATAAGTTGCTTTTTCTTAGTCTGGCGCACTTGCGATCCACAAATGAATTTATAGCATACTTTTGCGCTGGCGATTAAGTCAGAAAAGCATTGCATACTTTCGGCTGTCTGGCAACCCTTTGACTAATTGAAAAAGTGTTGCCTACTTTCATGATGTTTGTAGTCGAATTCGACTATAGGCAAAAAGTGCATTGTGTGGGCGTCGCTGCCTTTGTTGTTATCCCACACGTCACGGTGTGTGGGCCACATGGTGGGTGGGGCAGCGTGGGCGAGCAACTGTCTGCGTGGGCACCTTATACGAAAAACAGGGCAGGGCAGGGCAGGGCAGGGCAGGGCAGGGGCAAAGCGCCCCCAAAAATATCGGAGATACATTGAATTATTCTGCTGCTGCTGCAGCAGCTTCAATGGGATGCGTATATTGTAGGCGTCTATTGCGTCACAATCGGCCTCGTCAAAGTGAACCTTGAACTGCCGGTTAGGAGCAGGCGTGTGCGTGTGTATGTGTGAGTATAGGTGTGTGTTTGTGGGCGGATGCCCCACAAGTGCAGCCAGGCAGACACAGAACACAAAAAGGATAATGCAAAAAAGGGAATCAGGTTCGTATGTATATGCAAGAAACTTACCAGTAGATCTCATTGGAGGTAATCATATTGGTGGTCTTGTAGTACTGGGCGGCCGTATAGCTGCTCATTTTGAATAGATGTAAATATATATATGTATATATATAGTACGGGTTGAGCTAGTTTAAGGCAGACAGAGGCCCTTCAGTATGGCTGCGGGCAGTGTCCAATGAAACGGAATTGTTGTTGTTGTTGTTGTTTTGGTAACTGTCGAACTAGGTTCTGATTTTTATGGACGGTTTACAACACTTTGGCATATGCTTACAATGTTGATAATGACGGGCAAAAATCAATAGACAGCGGCGAAAAATTTCACTTGGGTATCTTTGAACGGCGGGCCAATTTCACGATATATACACCGAATATTTATAATCGACTCTATAGATTTATATGTATTATATATTTGTTTTTGTGTGTGTGTAAAAAGCAATTTTGCATTATTAACGCCCAATGGGCACGAGGAGGCGACGACGAAGTTGCCGGGGTTGGCCGCAGACAAACGAATACATACACAGGCCGCGGCGACGAAGGGGCGGGCGGGGCGGTCGAACGAAATGATTGCGAAAAACAACAAAAAAAAAAACGGAACGAAAAGAATAACCGAAAAACGGGACAGGCTCCCCCGTTAAGCGTTAGGACACGATTTACGGAACTGGAATGCACGCTAACTAGACTCTTGGAGCACTAGACACTAAGCACTAGATCTAGTTCAGGCTACATGGGTATATATATCTATATATATATATGTTGAAAATGTTGCTAGGCGGAAAAGCGTCTGCGAAAAACTAACGTCGGCTAACTGTATTGCGAGACTGACTACTGAGCTGGGAGCGTTACTAAAGGCGTCGACAGAGCCACAGCGGCGTCAACTGCCTCCATTTGAGAGAGAGAACGACCCTCTTAATACACAGAGAGAGAGAGCGAGAATTTCGTAACGAGAGAGAGAGTTTGCCAGATGGGACAGATGCGTGCGGGCTGTTTTTGTATCTGCGTCTCAGTTACTTTTGCCTGGTGGTTGCTTCTTTAAGCCCCTGACTTGCCAAGTTGCAACTGCAACTGCAACTGCAGCAATGCAAAATGCATTACAGGACAGCTGCTGCTCACATTATGGCCAGGCCTACAACAACAACAACATCAATTGCAGTTCATTGACAAACTCTTGACTAATTTCGCAATTGTCTGCTAAATAGTTTTATGTGTTCATTAAAATCATTAAAATTGAAAACGGCTTCCATTAACAACAATTGTCGAGAGCAACTGAGAGTAAATATTCCATTGTTGTTGTTTGGAGCGCAAGGGGAGCAGCCACCAAGAGAGAGAGAGACAGAGACAGCTATAGAGAGAGAGAGAGAGAGGGAGGTAGCGTGTGCCAGAGCTACCCTTAAGCTAGCTGTGGATGCCGTCGCACATTTGCACAGAATGCGAGCAAAGCGAATCCGGAATGTTTTCAGCTGGTGAGCGAAAAAGGAAAACAGCTTTGAGTGCCCGTGTCCTTAAGATGTTGCACACAAAAGATGCGAGACTTTAGGGCAATTTACGGCCCACCCTTATTTGCCAAAATTGGGGTGAACCGAGAGCGTGTCAGACAAGTGAGCGAAAGGAGAGCGCGTGTGCGGCATTGCCAGCATGAAATTAATCCAAATACACTGAGAGAAATCAGTTAAGTGTAGTTGAGTAGTGAAACTTTTAAAAAATACTCAGTTTTTAAAAAAATTGTGGTGGCCAAACAAATTAATATCAGGAATTTTAACATTATTCACAAAAAAAGGGAATCTTATTAATAATCAAATTATGTAATTTTATGTACATACGAAAAATTGTTTAATATTATGCATTATAGTTTTTAGTTAAAAAAATTTATTAAATTAAATACTAAACAACTTCTATAATATTGTATTTATATTATATAAAAACTAACCAACAATTTTTTTAATTTTATGGCTTATAGTTTCTTAGATTAAAGATTTTAATTCGAAAAGTTATATTAACTATTTGTCTTTTTAAATATATTATTTGTAGTAGGTTATAATAAAGACTACCAGAGTGCAGTTGAATTGCATTGAATAGTTACAACATTTGTGTGTTATTTTGTTTATTTATTATTTTCTGACATTTTTGTGTTTTAAATATATACAGATATATGCACAACTAACTAACTGACTGCAACTCTTTTATATCATATACATATATATAGCTGACATTTCAAAAAAAAAAAAAAAGACTAAAAATATTTTTGCACATTATTCCCAGGCATTGAGCTCTGATTCCCAGCTGGGAGCTCATGATTGGAGCGCTGAATGCTGAACCAAGAAAAGTGACGTATTGAAAGCCACGCTGAGAACTCCTTTCCCTGGGCTGGCTGTGCGTGCTCGAGTGTCTGTGGTTGCTCGGGGTAGGCCTCTGTCTGCACTTTCTATGGCCCCGTTGCATGCAATGCACCCACAACAACAACAGCAACAACAACCACTTGGCGAGGTTACCCCAGTGCGAATGCCACACTGACTTTGCCTTCGACTTCAATTCTTGTGTGCGCTTTTCAAATAAACAGGCGGCAATAAGTATTTAATAATCACAAAAAACAACAACAACAACAACAAGATCGGTTAATTGCCAACTGCAAACTGCAATTGTGAGACGACACCGCAACACTAAAACCACCATTAAAACCACCTCCCCGCCCCCAACTTGCTGTCTTGTTTCTTTATGCATTTTATTGTGTGAAAAATAAAAAACTAGATAAAAAGAAGTTCAAACTTTGAATGCGCTTCTCATGAATTCATTTTTTGTTTTTGTTTTTGAAGCGCAGACAAGTGGATAAGTTACAAAGAGCTGGGCGAGTAGTGTGGGAGTCACATGCATGCCCCCCCATTGAAATGGGTCAAACGCATTAGCCGCACGAAGAAGAGTGCATCAAAAATGCAACTTGCGACCAACTTTGAACTAGATAAAAACCATGAGCTGCACAAACAACAGCCCCGCCCACAGTGCCCCTGTGCGGTATAAGCAGCAAGACAAACAAACAAACCGAAAACTAGAGGAAAAACAAACTCAAAGAACGCCTCAAGTGTAAACAAAAGCGCAGCAGCCTCAGCAGAAAGCAGAAAAAAAAAATTCAGAAAGAAAGAAAATGCACAACGCATCTCACAGAATTATCATCGAAATGAAAATGGAAATGGAGACAATCAGACAAAGAGACAACTGTAGACCAACTTCGAGTGGGCAACTCAGAAAATTGTGGATTACGACGAACAAAAGAAAATTTCCATTTGGCTGTCATAACAAAAGTCGCTGCGGCGAAAGATGACAAGTTATTAAGTCTACAACTAGCCAAGTGCTATCTGAGATGAGTTAAGATCGGATAAGTGCAAGTAATCACTGAGAGCTAACCAAATGGCAAATGGCGGCAAGTTTCCCGCTTGTTCGAGCCAGCTAATTAGCCAAGAGAAATAATCAAAACACTGTTGCAGGCCGAACTGTCAGTCGCAGTTGCAGTTGCACAAATTGTGAAATGTGAAAATGGAGCAGCTGCCGCCCGAGCGAATCCCTCCTTGGGCCCTGCTCCGTCTCTTTGTCAACCCCCCATGTAAAAGTCAGCAAACGCTAAAGAGCACACCACGAGTCCGACGGAGAGGGGGAGGGGAAGGGGAGGTTGGGGCTAAAGCGCTGGGGAGGAGTGCAACAGCGCCGAGTGTACTTCATGATGCAGAACATGCTGGAAAACATGTCGGGATGGAGGCGCCTCAAAACACGGTCTTTGACACATTATAAAACCAAAATGCAACTCGTTATGAATTGTTAAATACCCTAACTTCATGTTTACGAGCTGAGGCTATTTAAGATATTCACATCTATCATTTAGTGCGACCATCAAACAATGGTATTTGTCTCAAATTTATAATTATTATAAGTATTATTGTTTTAGTATATCGAGAAGAAAAAACCAACAAATTTTACTTTCTTAAACTGATATGGAATTTAATAATGATTAGCTGGAAGTACTCACAGCACTTGGTACAAATCTTATCTGTTTTCCTATTTCAGAAAACATTTGGACATATCTGATAACAAACTAATAATAAAGTGGAAACCTCTTGATAAATACAACTTCAATAAAAGTAGTAAAAAAGATAACTGTCATTAAGTATATAGTAGATATGATACAAAATTTAATTTATTTAGATGTTGGGTTCTTATAAGAACTTAAAAAGCAAAGCAGTTTTTATTTTAATCAAATGTAAATCTTAAAAAATTACTCCTAACCAAAAAATGCGCGTTTTAAGTTTAAAATGTAATTGCTTAAAGGTATTTTAGGCCACATCATAATATTTTTAATATTGCTTAAAAAACAAAAGCCAAACTTAATCTCAAAGCATTTTGGATTTCCTTTATGGCAGTGTAGTGCACCGAGAAGATGCACAACAACAAATAGAAGTGAAGTGAAAGAAGTGCTCATACGCCGGAGCGTTGTTCCACTGGGAAAGATGCATGTAAACGCCCGCGCAGCCCCCCCGTTGCCCCACCGCTGTTCAGCCAGGGACCCTCCGGTGCGGCCTGCAGTCACTCAGCTGGAGCTGCAGCCAGTGCAATTGAAGGATTGTGTAGGGTTGGGTTGGGTTGGGTTGGCACAGGACGATGACGTTTCGCTAGGCATACGAAAAGTGTGCTGAGATTTTCATGCATATTCGCAATGCGAGATGAGAGCTGAGAATTGGGCACAACGAACACACATATTCATCAACAGTTGCATCAACGCGTGTGTGTGTGTGTGTGTGTGTGTGTGTGTGTGTGTGTGTGTGTGTGTGTGTGTGTGTGTGTGTGTGTGTGTGTGTGTGTGTGTGTATGTTTGTGAGTGTTTTTGGGTGCGTTGCCGCTCGCTGACATCTCTTTGTATGTGGTGGAATACTTTTACAGTTTGTTAAACTCTATTTTTAGAGCTTGTGCGACGCGGCGGCCACAAGGAAAATCTGTGTTGCCTTGATGTTATATATATATCGTACATATATATAGATATATATCGGTGTACCTATGTGCGTGTGTGTGGGGGCGCTTGTTGGCTTAGTTAGTTGCATGCTGTTAATATGACAAACACGAATCGAGACTTTAAAGCTAGTCAAAAAACATTTGGGAATAAAGCTTGCGCTCCAATTTGTCAAGTAGAGTGGCAGCAACAGCATCAGCAGCAGCAACAGTGAGTGAGAGGGGCAGGGAATCATGTTAATTGGATGGCGTAATTAAAATGCAGAGTAAGAAGGAGAGAGAGAGAGAGGGAGAGAGCACAGAGAGTAGGTTCGCCGTTGGGGGTGTTGCAGACGATGCTACGCAATTAACGGTAACTTGATTTTCATGAAAGTGCCAATGAATTCGGCATGCAACAACTATAAAAGCTCACTATACACATACATATATATATATATATATATATATATATATATATATTGTGTATATATCCTAGCTGGGTGTGGGTGATGCCTGAATCGATGCGAGAGTTTTGTTTGCCTTCCCACGGCAACACACCGAACTCAATGATGATGTTTTTATATGATCATCATCAGTGAGGTTGATGATTTTTTCTAGCCACAAAAAGCGAGTCCACAGGTCTGTAATATAATCACAAGTCCGGCAGGCAAAGCAACTCTCTAAACACCCGACTACACCAAAGAGAGTCGTAATACGGGCAACTAAGTAGAAACAACATTTGCAACTGCAACAACAACAACAACAAGCAGCAACAATAATAACCAACTGCAACCACAATTACAAAAGCAAAACAGTAACAAGAAATCGAAACAACTGATTCGACGCTTAAATGCACTCCTTTGATGCAAAAAAAAAGGGGGGAATTGAATTTCAAACCTAACTTTGTAGCTTTGCTCTGTATAAATAATATAAATAATGGTTGATTCATTGAGAAATCGATGCTCATTAAAAATTATTTAAATAGAACAATAATAGCTTGGAATATGGTAAATAGTTGAGTTTGTTTGAATTCAAAGAATATAAGCCTTAAACAGGTTTTAAAACGGATTTGCTTAATATAAATTAGCTGCGAATATATAATTTTATTCTGATATTATGATATGAGCACTATTCACCATATATGCAAATTATAAGCAGTATTATTAAGACTATTGAAGTTCATCTATGAAATGTGAATAAAAAATACATATGCTGTTTATATAAATACTATATACATAAATATTAAATAAATAAATAGCATTTAATTCAAAAAGATATTTCGTATATGTATAAATAAAATATCACTTATTATTCATCAATGTTGATATTTTAAAATCATATTCCAATTAAATTTTTGCAGTCAGTGAAGTAACTAATTTTGTACATAAATCAAAGGTAAATAACTTTGAAATTTAAAAACCAGCTTTTATTTAAATAATTTTAAAGCTGAAGTTTTTCCAATAAAACTCAAATGAGAATAAAATAAAAACAACGCTACACTTAAAAATTGTAAACGTTTTGTTGCTTATTAGACAAGTGCAATATCTCTAAATTCTGCACCGTTTATATAAAAAAATCATACCATCCATCATTATTTGGAGGCACATTTGTAAATCTGTTTAATTTAAACGACCGCAACAGGTTACTCATTATACCCCACCGGTGAGCTAGGGTATGCAACAACTGGTTGTCAGCGCTGGGCAGCAACGCGAACGGACGGACAGACGAATGGACAGAAAGCCGCAAACGGGCTATATACTTGTACTATGACGACGTCGCTGACAATCGATTAATGGGCCACATAAATGGCTATCTTCTGGTTGGCCGATTCGTTGGCTTATATGTTTGTTGTTGTTGTTGCTGGTTGACCAACTTGGCGCTTTGGCTCGCTCGCCAGTGTCTAAAAATTGATTTCGCTTTTAATTTGCATGTTTTCGGTTTTACGTTTTCGGTTGTGGATTTCGCTTTTGAATTTTTTTCGTATGAATGAAATCAACATAAGCAGCATTAAAAACAAAATACGAATCTTGTATAGACACACACAAATATATATAATATGTACACATATATGTATAATATTCATATTCGAATTTATTGTGGGCGTTTACTAAATGCGTTCAACGGCGCCGTTGCGACGACGCTTTTTGGAGTTGTTGCTGCTTTTGTTGTTGCTGCTGCTGCTGTTGCTGCTGGTCACCAATCACTTGGCGACTGCGTGCATTGACGTTGGCGAGTGGACAGCAGAAACAACAACAACAACAACAATGTGAGCCCGGCTGCAGCAGCTGCTGTTAGCTGGGAGCTAAGGTCAAGCCCCAAGTGCCTCGGACGATGAGTGATGAGCAGCGACAAGGCAAACCTTGTTGTTGTTGTTCTTCTTCTTCGCATATGACACAAAGCCCAAATATTGAAACAGACAAGAAAAACTAAAAATATAAATCGCAAAGCATTTGTTGTTGTTGCGCCTACACACACACACAAACACACGCACACACACTTAAATAGACAGTTAAATTTACGTGCTTTTAATTTTCGAAAAATTAAATTTGAATATGCGGGGGGAAGCTGCGATCGCTGCGATGTCGCTGCACTCTTAAGACCGATAAAGTGTCGAAGGGGCGCGGGGTGTTGATACGGATGTGTGTGCGTGTGTGTGTGTGTGTGTGTGTGTGGAAATTAAGCAACGACGCATTTTCTTGGCACCAGCCGTGGCACAGCAATTGGGGCGTGCTGTTAAGTGCGGGGTATATATTGAGTGCTTGGCGGGGTCAGCTGAAGGAAGTACCAAACAAATACGCAACGAGGGGCGAAACCAAATTCGAATTTCGGTCAATGTACAATGCAGCAAATGCTTTACGAAAAATCTGTTTTCTACACGTTCCACGCTTTTCTTTTTTAATGATTTTATAATTTTCAAGAATTTTTTATTTTCTCGTTTTGAAAAAGCAGCAACAGAAAGTCAATGCATCTTATTAATTGCTGTTTGGAAACAAATTTCGCTCGATTTTTGCTTTTTTATGGTTTGTGCCGTTAATTGATTGACGGCTTTGGCGGAGCCACGCGCCCTCAACAAATGACCCCAAAAGCAAAAGAAAAAAAGGGAAGCAAAAAATACCACAAAAAAAAGTGCCACAAAGTAAATGCAGCTGCTGTTACAGCGTGGGGGGAGTGGAAATGGAATTGATGGCATTGCAAAAGCACCAGAACGGAAGTGTCTGTCACTTGACAGCCACATTCTTAAAGATTTCCTACAATCCACCCAACGTGGCTGAGCTAAGATATATATCTGTACATATATAAGAGAGTACTCGAGCATTAAAGAATAAGCTACACAAACTAGACGCAGTTTCCGCTTTTGAAAAAAATCATATACGAAACATATAAAGTACTTTATCTTATCTTGCGATAAGAAAGTACCAAAAACTTACAACTAGATAATAAATTTATAATTTTTATGTTGAACTAGGTTAGTCATATATATATATTTTTTTTGTATTTACTATTACCTAATGAGCGTAAAAACCCGAAACTTGTTTTTAGATTTTCATTTTGTGACATTATTTTCAATTTAAAGCAAAATAATTTGTATATTTCTAATATGACATTATTTTATCTTCTATCATTTATTTTCAATTATTAAATTCTTATTTATGCACTCTCAGAGGTCATGTAAAATAATTATTTATGTGTTTAAAATTTTCTGTTCGACTAAAATTAAACTGGTCGAATTTTTGGGCAACTAGTACGCTTCAGGAGTTGGTCCAAAAAATACTCTGAATCTCTAAAATATTTTATTAATTAATAAATAATAATATATATATACAATCATATAACTCGCATACGAATGTTGCCACGTTTGCTTTTCATTTTTGGACCTTTGTCCATAACAATGCTCAGTTCAAGTAGCTGGCCCGGTCTTCGCTTTTCCATAATAAAACCAAATCAAAAGCGAATCCCACAGTGTTATTTTTTCTTTTTTCTGCCCAAAAAGAAACTAACGTAGTTTTTGCCATTTTGGGTCATGCATAGCGCAGGCGCGAACAGAACTGTAAACTTTAGCAAGGGGGGATGGGGGGAATTGCGTTGGGAGATGATCGTGAATGTGGTTAAAGGCAGTGTTATGGCCATGTTGCTGCCTTGTTCAACTGTCAAAGGCCCAGCCACGAATTGACAAACAAATGCGGCACGAGTCGGAAGTTGGTAACATATAACGATAACGAGTCCTATTTTTACAGTTACAGTTTCATTTACATGGCCATCAATCATCGTCAAAGCCGTCGAGGCTCAAAAAATACACACTAAATCCAAAAATAAGTTTTACCAAATTGATTACATTGTGCGCTTTATGTAGTCAAAACTAATCCGTTAAGACTTGAGCTGGTGGTTGCCAAAGCTGTTTTGCTACGTTAAATTCGCATATGAAACGAAGGCCCCCAACAACAACAACAACAACAATAGAAACAACAACAACAACAGTCACAACAAAAAATAACATTAACAGCTTCAGACGCCATTGGCATTGTTTATTAAACATTTCAAAAATGATATAGCCAAGTGATTTTTATTATTATTCTTTGCTGCTTTGCTGCCGCTCGATGATCTCATTTTTCAATTGAAAACTTTGGCGGCTCATGTGAAAAGTTTTTGTTTATCACATGCGTAAAAAAAAAAAAATACATATGTACACGTATTTACGAGCCTGTATTGTAGTCTAGCCAAAACAGCTTGTTTGGGGGCAGCAATCGCCCAGACTCTTCAAATGTTGCACGCTTAGATCAGCAGTACCCCAACCCCGTTCTCCGCTCCCCCCTCCGTATACAGAAGGCACAGTGCATGTCCGTTTAGCATAACTTTTAATTAAAAACAACACAAAACAAAGAAAGAAAGAGAAAAAAACATTTGCCGCACGCATGTTTTGAAATTAGGAGCCACAGTCCAGCCCCCTACAACATCAAATGTTGCATGCAAATAAAGAGACCAAAGTAACTGAAATTATCATTGGGATCTAGGCGAAACAATTGCAACGAAATTTAAATACACTTTGAACAGTAAATAAAAGTAAAAACACATTTTGTTGCAAGTATCTTTAGGAAAATAACTTTTAGTAGGTGAACAAAAATTATGTTATAAATGTATGTGAAAGTTCATTAAATACATGATTTACCTGTTTGCAAAAAAATTCACTAGCTATTATATTAAAACTTAGCTTGTGTTTCAATTAACAATAACAAATATGCATAATTCAAATGAACATATAGATTAGGCCGTGCAACGACGGTCATATTTAGTATTTGATTAACATTAGTTAGCACATATATGCAAATGCTTAACCAACTGTAAGCTGATAAAGAATTATTTAATTACTGTTGTTCTTTTAAAAAATATTTTAAGTTCACGCCTTTCTAATCAACACAAAGCTAAATTGCCTCATTAATCATTTATATGTGCTAAATATTTATATATAAATATATTTATTAATTTATTTGTTCGATTTTTCCGCCAGTTAGTTGACATAGTTGTTGGACTTTGGACAGAGCTTCACCTACTTAAAACACATGTTTGTAGCTGGTCACAGTGCACACCCATTAAATAGTCCAAGACCGTTGCTCATCCCTTTATTTTCCGCCTATTCAAAATCTCTCCCCCTTGTTACTCCCCTCTCTGCGACAGTCCGTGATGACCAGTTTAAAAGGGGCGTATGAAATTAATAGACTCTCCAACTCGCTTAATTATCGCACTCAGCAGACATTTTAAAATGGGCAAATGTTTTTATTTCTGTTTTCTTTTTTTTTTTGTTTGCAGCCATTTCCATAGCAGGCACCCGGAGTAGACATTGTTGTTGCGTGTTGTTGTTGCTAGTTTTAGCTTTATTAGATGATGATAACTTGGCTAATGAGTTGTTGGACTGACAGCGGGACTGGGCGAAAAGCCAACAACATTGTGAATTGTGTTGACGGATCAAAAGACCAACAGAGCAGACAACAGCAAATACAAACACAACAACAACAACAACTCAATTTTAGCTGCCCGCGCATTTTCAACGTTTTCATCTTGAGAATTTTTATGCTTTTTGTTTTATTTAACGCTTTTGCGAAGGTGAACAACGCAAAAATTGCAAAAAGAAACAAAAAACACTTTAAGCCAAAAGAACCTTTCATGACGATCTGCTTAAGGTTAAGCGGGCAACGAATAACAACAAAAACAGAGTTTAAGAAATTAACGGTTAGAGTTAACTGAATTTAACTCTGATTTGAACTCGGCTGAACTAAAGAGAGCTGAACACACTTGCGCTTGTTTGCGTAAACGGGTTCAACGCTGGACATGGCCACAAGGCAAAGCAAACAACCAAAGCATACCAATTAACCTAAGCTGTTGTATCTGTATCTGTGTCTGTATCTGTGACTTTGACTGTGTAACTGTGACTGTATCTTTATCGGTTGTTCTATTTGTATCTATATCTCAATGCCGATATGTGTCGCTGGGTCGACAATTTATCTTTGGTTACTTTGGGTGTTTACTTTGCATTTAGTGCGGGTAGTCTCTGATTTAAATTGTCTTAACATAGAGATGGGCGTGTGTACTATATATGTATAATATACCATAGTAATAATAAATATATGTAACATTAGAAACAGAGAAAATATTCTAGCTCTATGCATATTAATTACAATATTTTCTGTTTAAATTAAACACATTATATTGGCAACAGAAAAGCACTGACAATTTTTTTTTTTTTTTTTTTTTGTTTAAACTCATTTATAAAGATTTATGTCAAAAATTAATTGATATGTTTACCAATAAAAGATTAAAAATCATCTGTGTGGAAAACGCAGCTGTATACGAAATTATAATATGTATTCGGTCTGTTTTAAACTTATAAAAACGAAACATATTTTATTGTTTTTGGCAAAGCAAAAATGGGATGAAAAATGCACTTCAGCTATTCAAAGCAAAGTGAAATCAGCTTAAGTTTAAACCAATGAATTATTATAAATGCCAGTTTGAAATCGCATTCCTTTTTTTATATTTTCGAAACTTGAGTAATGTGGAATAGTTTTCTGACAAATGTTCAACACCCACCATGATCACGTAATTCGTATGATAAGAAATGTTATTTATGTTTTTATTTTAGGCTTTTATCGTGCTTTTTCAGGTCAGGGCGACACATGAGTTGCCCTTGTGCTCATCTCTAAGCGTTTAGCCCAAGTACAAGAGCAAGAAGAAGCAGCATGGGACAGCTGGCCCAAAACTTGCCATTGAATTTCCGTAGTTGAATTCCTAGTTATAAGTTTTTTTCCCCGGCTTATCGGCTATCGAAATTGTTTGTATCTCTTAGCAGCACTATCAGCAAGGCAAATGTGATAAGGTGGGAGCTACACACACACAAACACACACCAACACACACAAAAACACATGTATGTGTAGCAAAGAGCAAAGCAAACAAATGGAACTGCGATCGATAAGCGGTAAAGGTAAAGCAAAAATACCGAATGAGTGGCTGAGTCAGAGTAGCGAAAAAATAAGCAAGAGTGATCTAGTCGGGTGTGCCCAACTAGGAGATACCCTCTACCGAAAAACCAATCAACTGAACAGCCTTCTTTACAAAAGCACAAAATCAGAAACAGAAACACCTGCTGCAAACTGCGCACTTGACTTAGCGGCTGTTGTTGGGAATACAAGACAAAGCTTAAATTTGTACCTATAAAAATGGGACATTTTTAATTTCGAGAAGCAAGTATTCAAGAACTGAATTCACAATTATTATTATTATTATCTTAAGCATTCTTGATCAGGGCATACCTTGCGTAAACTAATATACCAAATGTTGTATCTCCAACTCCAAAAAAAGAAGTAAAAAAACCGATATTTATCGATTTCATTTGAAATAGACGTAATCTGCTTATATGTCTGCTTGTATACAGGAGATTAAAAACCTTAAATTTTCTTGCTCTTATACTGTCTGAGAACGACAGACTATAATGACCTAATCGACTTGGCTTTTAATGCTGAACATGTAGATATATTAGGTCAAAGATGCCTTCTTTAGTCTTTTACATGCATTTGCTCAAGACCATTATACCCGCTTTTACTCATTGTTATTGAGTTCAAGGTATAAACACGTAAATATGATCGGGAGCTGGTGCAATATTTTGGCCATGACTGTGACGCACACACACACACAGGTAGCAAAAGTGCACATTAAATGGGGTTGCTGGGTCGAGAGGACATGACGCACCGCTGACTCAGTGCAACCCCTCCCCACTACACGACCCCTTAGCCCCTTGTCCTTGGCCCCCCACCATTGGCAAGGTAAGCAAGTTGAGTGGATTTGATTGTACTCACCCTTCGTCCAGTTCAAGTGGCAAACGCTTCAGCTCAGCCATGTCCAGCTCCAGGCGCAGATTGGACACTTCGCAGAGCAGGCGATCGCGCTCGATGCTCAGCTCCTTGATCTTGGCGTGGAGCACATTGTTCTCGTGCAGCAGATCCTCAACGTTGAATTTGATTTGAGCGGGCGGATGCACAAGACCGGGAACGGCACCGGGACCGGGATTGGGATTGGGATTGGGATTGGGGCAGAGCATGGAGCTGGCCATGAGCAGCGATTGTGTTGTTTGATGCAGCATCAACTGTTGCTGCTGCTGATACTCTATGGCTGCATCAGGCTCGCTGCGCTTGGGTGACAGGGTCTTGTGCTCGGCCTCCGACATTGTTTTAGAAATATGCTTGAAAACGAACACGATCTTGAACACTTCATGGACTGAAACAGAACATCGCGCCACGCAAACGCACTCGCGACCAACACAAAGAGCGCGAGAGTGGGAGAGAGAGATGGAGAGCCAGAGAGATGGATACAAAAAACAAAAAGCCGAATCTGAATATCAAAAAGCGGACGCAAAGCGACGCCGCCGCAGTCGCAGAGTGCTTTGATTTGAACTTCACTTGATTCGCATTCGCGCCTTGCACTTGGCGCACTTCACACACACAAAATGATTGCTCTTAAATTAACAAATTTATTTGTTGCACTCGTGTCGTTGTTTGCTGTTTGACAACTTATTTTTAATACTTTTTCGATTTTCATAACATGCGCGACCGACGTGCTGTCCGTTCCGCGAACATCAAAACGAATACACCAATACGGCGAACAATGTGGCCGTAGCTAGGTTGTGGAATTATGCTCACATATACCAACCAAATATATGGGTATTTATTTGAGTTGATTTTATGAACATCTCACAACTATCGGTGAGATGTCATCTCTAAGCTGTTTTGGCGCCATTATTTGCTATTCAAAATACTTTAGCTGATGAGCTGCACAGGGTAGCCCTTATTCAATGAAATAAGTTAAAATCCACACAACAAACAAGATTCAATTAAGAAGAAAATTAACAAATAATAATTTCTTTTTATTAGTTGGAAATCGAAGACGCTGCTACGCCTCTGTGGGAAGGTGCACCGCAGCTGGCGGTGGCATCGCCATTGTCGTTTGCTGCTGCTGTTGTTGCGATTCACTTTTACGGGTGGAACGTTTCCGCACGCGCTTCGTTTCCTTGGCCCAGTCCATTTCGTTGTACGCCTGCTCCGTGGCGCGCCAGTGCAGTTCCTGGCGCTGAACTAGTTCCACATGCTTCTGCTCGAACTCCTTGTCCGGCGGCAGGAGCAGCTCCCAGCGTTTTGTGGCGTTGACGCGCGCCACGGTGCTCAGCACGTCCAGGGTCTCGGCGGGCGGCAGCTGGGTGGCGTTCATCACCTGGTTGCGGTACAGGTATTGAGTGCGAGAGAATCTGTAAAGCTGTGCGTGCGAAAAAAGGATAAATAAATCCAATTGAATAAAACTGTTCCCATTTAACATACTATGTAATCGCGGGCGCGTATCATTTGCTCCGCTGAGACGCCGTTGGCATGCGACAGCATCTTCTCGGGAAAGACCACCTCGGACTTGGGCACCCAGTTGCCGTGCAGCAGGATGCCCACCTGGGGCAGCAGGGCCAGCACCTTGTCGGCGCTGACGTGCGGATCGATGTGTTGCGTCAGGATCTGTAGGACATCGGCGAACGAGAGTATCCGGGCATCCTTGAGCAGCACCCGCAGCTGCTCCAGCAGCGGCAGCGTCTTCAGCATCGCCTTGTTGTACACGGGCACCACATTGGCCGCCTCCACCTGCTGGACGTGCTCGTTGTGCGGCAGCAGCTTGGCCAGATATGCGCTGGGCGGCAGCGACAGCGACTGGTTCGCCTGGTGGTTCGTGCTGTACAGCTTCTGCCGCTCCAGCTGGGCGGTGGGCGTGTCCCGGGCATGCCAGTAGGCCTCGCACCAGGGCTCGTCGACGATGCGCTGCACAAAGTTGTCGTAGGTGCCGCGCTGCTCCTTGGTCTTCTTGGCGGCGGCGCCAGCGCCGGTGCCCCGAGCGAATTTCACAGTTACCTGCTGTGCCACCTCCTCGTCGTCCAGATCCTCGTTTTGTGCCTTCTGCTCCGCCTTGCGCCGCTTATCCTCCTTGTCGAAGTAGTTGAGCGAGGGGCGCAGCTGCACAATGCTCGCCAGCGGCGACAAATGCACCTCCTTGTCCGTGTAAATGCCCACCACGTACTTGGAGATATCCGTCAGGGAGCGGCTGCTGGTGAACGCCTGCTTGTCCATTATGCCGCGCTTGTACGTGGGTCGTTCGGCGCCCTTGGGCGTGGCAGCCCCGTACGTGTTTTTGCCATCGGCGGCCACTGCGAACTGCTCGCCCTTGAAGCGATCGTAGTGCCTGGACTCGATGTTCAGGCCGAAATCCACTTTGACCTCCTGGGTGAAGGGCTTCACACAACAGTTGACGACGACGGCATCGTCGTGATTTGGCAGCTCGGTTTTCGTGGGGTACTGGAAGAGGTACAGGTTGTCTTGCAGGTTTTTGGACAGGAACACGGGTATCTCCTCCACAATAGGGTCCTCCTCATCACCCATTTAACTTGCGATTTTCTAATTCAATTTGTTTTCAATTGCCTACTGTGCAAGAATCATGCGGCGTCGTGATCAGAGTGACCAGTTGCGGAAATGACCAAAAACCACATTTACCACATATATAAAGTGCTGCCAACTTGCCGATAGCTGGAAAAGTCGATAAATAATATATTCCTGTGTGAATTTGCTTTTCGGAATTTGCTCATAAATAAAAACTGTAAATTGATTACATGTTATTTTAAAATTTATTAGGAAGTAATTTTCCAAATGATATGCTTAACATTTAACATATGCAAACAATTTCAGAAATGTTGATAGTGGAATCGTTCTAAACAGCTGCCAGATGAATATATCGATTGTTCGATTTATTAATCAACATATCGTGTTTTCAATTTAACTGTTGCCCGCGCAAATGCAAGCAAATTGAAGTAATTCTCTGGTTTTTTCATGCTTAACATTTAATTGAATTAAAGTGAAGCTGCTTCAGATTTGCATTCCTTGCCTGACCTTGCGTATAAAGACTGTGAGAAGTTGGCCCCGAGCACAGCGCACCCGGTTTTGCGCTTAACTCATCAATCAATCAACAACTATATATATGTGTGTACGTTGAATGCTTCATAACCCGTGCACAATCCACTTACATATATATATGGTAACTGCTGTGCAAATATTGCCCCAACCAGTGAGTGGATCGCTTATCAGTTCAATTGAAATTATTATTAATAACAATAGCTGGGTCTATATTAAACGCTGTTGCATCAACACGGACTTGGACGTACGTGCCCGCCCCTTGATGAGTAATCCCAATCGCAGTTCAAGATTCCATCCATGCTATCTGGACTTCGGCTGCTTGGCGACGGCGAGACACAGACAATAATCATTTG
Organism: Drosophila micromelanica; assembly: GCA_004143825.1. Lineage (NCBI taxonomy): Eukaryota > Metazoa > Arthropoda > Insecta > Diptera > Drosophilidae > Drosophila > Drosophila micromelanica. Next base: position 28,547 of record SCDY01000956.1, on the reverse strand, counting down.
TTTTTGTTTTTTTTTACGATCATTAAAAACATAAAAAATAATTTATTTGCTTATTAATGTGTTTAATAAATATACAATATATAAAAATTTCTGGTTAGTTTGCAAAGCTCTTTTGCAAGGCCACTAAAAACGATTCGAAAATGTTCGATACCGGTTTGACAATTACAAACAGAAAAAAAAAGAGTAGTACAAAAAGACTGATTAGCTGATAGGCTAGTTATTTCTCTACCGCATTTTAACAACGTTTAAAATACATTGATAACGAGGCACATTCGTTTTTAGTACACAGATTGGACACATTGGACTTGACTTGGACATGCCGTTTAAATTGAAAACGGATTCGTTTTAAGGCACATTAACATGGACTTTGTAATTAGATATTACATATTAGTCTAGATATTAACGCTGACAATAGAAGACAATAGATGCTCGCTATTGCTAATAACATTTACACACACACACATAAAAGTTAATTCAGATAGTTTTAAAACATGCGACAGAGTTTGTGCTTGGCACTTGCGGGACAGACAGGACGGCCAATGGACGTCGAGATTATGACCAGCCGCCCGTCAGTTTGTGGAACATTTCCTCGTTAAGCGTCTGGTTGTTTTCTTTGGAGCGCATGGACATGAAGATGTAGCCGCCAATGAACTCGTGCACCACCTTGCAGTCGGCGGACAGGCAAGAGAAAACGACATTCTCGTCGTGCAGCTGGATCATCATGCACTTGATGCCCCAGTTAACGTTCCAGGCCTTCATCGTGTTGTAGCGCCAGGTCTTCAAATGATCGCCCGTATTCAGATCCATGCGCATGATGCGATTGTGCGCCACACCCAGCAGCTCCTCCTTCTTGTGGCCATCGAACTTAATGACAAACAATGTGACACCAAAGTCCGGCAGCGATTGCCAGGCCTGAATGTACTTCAGCTTGGCGTCCATTAGCTGCAGCTGGCGAACATTGGCGTGGGCCTTCAGGATGCGCTGCACCGCCTTGCCGGACAGCTTGCGCAGCATTTTGGGCGACAGATAATCGTTGGGATCCACCATGCTCGGGTTGATGTTCAACGGCGCCGCCTGTGCCTGCGGCTTCTGGATTTGGAGCAGCGAACGTATGCTGTTCACCTCACTTTCGTAGCTGCTGTCGGCCAGTGAGCGTCCCTTGGCCGCCAAACGGCAGGCACCCAACCATTTGGCATATTGCTCCTCGTTCTCGCAGCGCACCCAGAACTCGCTGTTTGGACCGTTGCGTCCCTCCGGCGGCACCTCCAATCTAATGCCGAACTTGCCCTGGGCCAAATGCACATCGGGCGTCACCTCGCAGCCACGCAGATTAATGCTGATCGTGGGGGCGCCACGTCGCGAATCCTCCTGCGATTTGTACAAGTACAGATGCAGGTCGCGATACATGAAGAAGTACCGTTTGTAGCCCTTCAGTGTGAACAGCTGTGGCTTCAGGAAACGCAAGTAGTCGGATAGCTCGGGTATGCGTGTAATGTTGCCCACATCGCCGCCGGCATTTGGTCCCTCCAGAGTGATCTGGAGCTCTTTAAGCGCCGTGTCGATGTCGTCCTCGCTGCCGTTCTCCTGGCTGGATGTAGTAATGCCGTTATCAAGGCCGGGCGGATGCAAGTCCGTCTGATGATTGACCTGAAACTGGAGCGCGGCAAACATCAGTGTCTCCTCCTCGGTGCATTCCAGCTCCTCGTTTAGTATCGACCACTTGGCCTGCTCGTACAGCTGATTGATGCGCACCTGATCGTACTTGGGATTCAGGTCGAAGAACGTATAGTACTTGAAGCGTAAACAGAGCGTGTCATATTCGCGTACGCCCTGCTCCATTATGGACAGCGAGGAGTCCAGCCAGCCGACATTCAGGCGCGCCTTCTGCAGCAGCGTCTTGGGCCGCACGAGCCGAGCTCGCACATCGGGACTGGGCGAACGCGGCGAGACGGCCAGATTCTCCACCAAATCACCGTGGCTGGAGCCCGAGTCAAAGGTGTTGTAACCACTGCTGCTGGTATTGTGCCGCCAGGTGCCCGTCGGTGAGCTGATGGGCGTGCCCGGCGCTGTGGCTGCCCGTCGCGGTGTCGTTGCGTACGGCGATGCGGGTGCGCACAGCAAATTGCCGTTGCCGTTGCTATGTGACCTGTCCAGGCTGCCGTTGCTGCCATTGTAGGCGTTCGTGATCGGCACAAACGAGTTGGTGTCCGCGGCCGGTTGCAGATAGGCGGTGCCATTGGCCTCCGCGACGGGTATCATCTTTTGCGGCAGCTTCGAAAAGTTCTTCTTTAGATGCTCCTGCTCAACGGGTTTGCACAGCGACAGCTCCTCCGGATATCGTATATCCAGATCTTTGCACAGATTCACCACAGCGCCAAATGTTTTGATCGAGAAATTGACACGATAGTCGATATAGCGCAGATCGGGCATCTGCACGCGCAGCGTTTTGTGCATTGGCGTGAAATATAGAAACGAGTCGGATTGCACGCCCGCCTGGTCTAGCGTGGAGCGCGTGCGCGTTAGCCAAATATTTTTGGCGGGCCACCAGAGCGCATGATCGGACCAATCCTTTGGCATCTCTGGATCGACCAACTGCAGCATGACGCCGCCAATGTGCTGGTCACCACGGACACGCAGCGTTTTCTCCACCTGCAGATCTGTGATTAGTATCCGCAGGTTCCAGGTGTTTTCGCCCACATGAATCATCTTGCCACTGTTTTCCTATTTTAGGCGTATTGCCAACACACACGCAAGCTACAAATGAATAGCGAACAAGAAAAATCACTTGATTTTTGAATACAAAAAAATATATATAAATGCTCTAACAATGACGTAATCGACCTACGTACGTTCTATCTGGGGCCTTCTATCCAATATGTATGCGCTGTTTTTGCAATACAGCAAACGAGAATGTTGGTTGCTAGTGTTGCTGGTGGCGCCCTTATCTCGCCAGATGTTTGCTTCGGCTCGCACGGCTCCAGCTCCAGTTCCAGTTCTCTAATGGACGCTCGCTGAACGGGGCTCAATTGTACGTTCCCCTTTGCACCGTCGGAATAGGCGCTCAAGGTTATCGTTAGCGTTGTTGTCGTTTCGCTGAGGAGGTGGAGACGTCGTTCTCGTCCCACGGCCCAACAAATACTAATGAATGCTGCAAAATTCCACACACATACCGAGCAAGAGCAACAGCAGCAGCGACAGCGACAACGACAGCGAACGAAACGAATCGTGAACAAAGCCAAAACGCTAGCAGCTACGCGAGATAGGGAGAAATTAATTCATAAATAAATCAACACGAAACGGCGACGACGCGACGTGTTTTCGGTTGATTTTTGCTTACAACTTGTATCTGCAGATGTATGTATGTTTGCTTTTGGCTTGTTTATTTGGCTATATACAACGTATATTTGGCAATTTGAATTGCCCAGCTTCTCTAATGCGTCGCCTAATATCGTTAATTTATTTTTAGATAAATTTTCACATTCGTCATCAGGCTTCGTCTGTTGAGTAAAGAGTATTTCGCGTTATTATCGATTGCACAGATATCTGTGATCATGGCGATACTATCGTTCAAGAAGTAGCAATTGACTGAAACCGATAGTCAGACAAATTTAGCTATGGTTAAATGAATGGATGAATATGATTTGAATACTTTTTCTTGCCATTTAATAATATTTTATAATAGATAATATACATTTTTATCATAGAATTAATTAAATATAAATGATTGTTTTGTTTTGCTTAGAATTCAAATGCGTATTTTGAAAATAAATATCAAGACATTCTCAGTTGTGCCTCTTTCGATATCGATATATCGATTCACGTAGCAGCCCGAAACGGTATTCGATACCACTTTTAATATAATAAAAACTTATATTTTAATAAGACGGATGTGCAGCAGGTATCAAAAAGCCAAAATTCAAAGGTTCCACGTAGCTTTTAATAATTACATATGTTACAAGTACAGCGGCATTGGCTGCCATTGACACTGCCACGCACGAACACAAGTCAACGTGCATTGCCCTTCACACAGCGTTCGTAAACAAACACAATGAAAGCTCCCGTTCAGCCCCAAAGCGCCAGTCGTTGCGGCGCTGTCTCTTCGAGCGCACGTACTACAGAAAGTGTCTCTCACTACCCGAACGCCGACTTTAGTGCGCGCCCGTAAGCTATCTCGCTCATACACACAGCCAGTCAATACGAATACCTGTAACCGAGCGTGTGTGTGTGAAAAGTCAGCCAAGGAAAATTGTGCATGAAAAATCAGAAAATCTTTGTTAAAAACAACGGCAAAGCACAAGCCATGAAACAAAGATAGCGCTTACAATTGTGTCAAATAACAAAACAGAAAACGCACCACAAATAACTAAATACATCACATGTATACAAATTTATATATATTTCGACTTGCATTTCCTCTCCAAAGACGAAAAATCGATCCAAACGATGCGAAACAACCAAAATTTTAAGTCTTGTCTAGCGTGCAAATATCAAAATAAAACCAAACAGCTAATTTCGTTAGTAAAAGTTGCTTAAAGCTACCCCAAAAGAGAGAGAAGGAGGGCGACTAAATAAAAGTGAATTACGTTAATAGTTGAACAAAAAATACGCGCAATAATGTAAAGCAACAGCCGCTGCAACACAATAACAACAACAACAATAGCAACAACAACAACAGCAACGAAGCGTTTAGTCATCCGTGTGAGTTACGCCAGCGCAGTTCCAGCTTTTTGGCAGCAGTATCTCTAGTACCAAGTACCAAGTACCCAGTACCTAGTGCTGGGCACACTGTTTGTACCTACGCTACGCAGGAGCTTGTGACTGTAAATAATTGCGGGTTTTGTGCACTCGCCTACTCAACGCGACTACGCCACGCTACTGATTTCAATAGAAACCAGAGATAACAACAACAACAATCATTATTGTAACCTGTTGTAGACTTTTGTTGTTCACCTTTCGCTGTCTAAAAACGGTCAAATCTAAACACACACACGGTTTACGTATTCAGTTAACATATTAAAATCGAACTCGGGGCACACCTGTTTGCAGCCACTGTACCCCAACAAAATTGTAACTTTTATCGTTTGTTATTTAAAATTTGTTGTAAACAATGTCGCGTCTAACGGAGGAGATGGTAATAGCGCGTTCTAAGCAATCGGATCTGGCACAGATTAAAAAACTAAATTGCTGGTAAGTTGAGCGAACTAATTGTTAACCCATTGGCTGCAGTGAAAGCCGCCTAGCGGAGTGCCCATGATCTGGGGGTATCTGCCCACTTGCCGCTTTCACTACACCTCCAGTCTGAGTGACCCAAATCCCTCCATGACGACACCGGCAACCAGCCAGCTCCTAACCAGTTTTGGCCTATCTTGTCCACTTGCCCGGCTATCTATGCCAAGTCACGCCTCTCCTAAGGGGTTAAGTGGAAAACCGCTTAGAACCCTAGGTGGTGCTCTAGTGATGCACTTGAAGGCTCTAAGGGACGTAAGAAGCAAACATTCAAGCAACAATTTTCAAATGCTTATAAGCTCTCTTTAAAATACAGTATATATCACTTGTAACGACCAGCGAAGAAGGTTTGAATTCATGCATATAAGCAACATTTTCATTAATGCGATAATCCACTATTTTCCTATGAACTGGGCATATCAAGCTCTGCTTGCGTACTTTAACTTAATCCGGACTCCATAAATTAGTAATTTAAAAAACATAAAATATAAATGATAATGAAATGTTAACATTTGAACCAAAATTAATTTTGGAGCGAAATATTTAAAATTTACGAAAAACACGACGTTTTTGTTTGTTTTAATACTAATGAAGGTAGAACTTTTGTTTTTAGAAAAAAACCCAGTTTAGCTTTTTTTTTAAAACTGCGTATTTACTTTAAATTTTGGTTCGTCTTGCGTCGTGCTGTATGTAAAAATTTGAAATTTATTTAATGATTGATTTCATTATTATATCCGTATTGAGCAGTTCAATCAATATGTACACAATAATTATAAAATCATTATTCAATAGAATTGTTTTCGTTTAATTTCATTTATTGTTCTTTATTTTCTTTTTAGGGGAAGTGATCTCAGCGATGTCAATATAATCAAACGCATGCGTGGTGTTGAGGTTTTGGCGCTTAGGTAAGTTTCTCATTCCTCTGGAAATTATGTTCTAGATTAGACAAATTCTGCGCTCATTTCCTGTGCTGCCTTGAATTGATTTCAAATTCAATTAATCGCTTACCGTGTTAGACAAATCTCCATAATGTGGGCGATAAAGAGAGAGAGAGAAAGCTAGCTAGAAATAAGTGGCTATCCGTAAGATACTTGTGCTCAAATGATGTCATTCGCACAGCGAGAGGCAGCGGCATCATCATCCGCAAGCAAGCGAAAAAAACTTTGGCACGCTCAAGCGCGTAATTAATGCAAAAAGCAGCAACAACAACAACAACTAGAAACATAACAAAAGTCGTGGGAGCACCAAAATTGGCAACAACGGCTTGCTGTGTTTTGTAAGCTTTTAGCTTTGCGTCCAGTGAGTGCCCAACTCGCGTGGGCTTCATGCGTAGGGGGAGCGCACTTGCTGCTACAGATACAAGATACCAGATACGAAATACAAGATACAATATACAATATGCTCTTATACAGATACTATAGCACATAACACATACTTGTTGTGCTTGCATGTAGGTGATGATTATGCCGAGTATCTTTTTGAGTTTTCTTCAGCTGTTGTTGCCTTGCGTATTGTGGCCTTTTAAGGCAAACATCATTGTTTTGACTGTCAAGGTCGTTTCGATCGATTTGCAAGCCAACTGCCTGTCATATGGGCAACATATTGCACAACTATACAGACATAAATCAAGTTTTGTAATGCATTTATTATTAGCCTGCCTTATAAGAACCGAACTGAACAGTCGAGCTTCGCAAAAAAGACTTGTGGCAAACAGATGGTTTTCAATCAACTGGTGGAAGTATATTATAAATTAAGATACTCTCATAAAACTGAATTGATTGTGCGTGTTCATTACATTGATCCCATAAAATGTTCATATTAAAATTAGTTTATTTTTCATGAATTTAGATTCAAGTTGAAAATATCCCACATTAATATAAAAAAGAAAAGTTGAAGGCATATATTTGAAATACAAAACAATCATTTTGTTGGTTTTAACTTTTTAAAAACCCACCTGTTTTTTTTCTAGGTGAAATCACATTAGCAAAATATTTTTTTAAATTATAATCAATGTCACCGTAACGGCCTTTCTTTATATCTTTACGAAACGCGTTTCCACAAGTCTTAAAAGCTTTCAGTTGTAACCTAGTTTACCATTATCAAAGAGCGGCAATTCAATGAAAACACTTGAAGGAATTATTTAATATTATCAGTCTGTAGATAAGGTAAGGTCTTGGCACACGCCACGACGAAGGGGCAATGCCTTACCTATAATAACTACGAAACCCTTTTTGATTTTCATGTGGCTGAGCAGGCTTTACAAAGTTTTTGTTATGCCATTTTGTTGCCATTTATAGGCGTCCAATGAAGTCAAGAGTTGTTTGGATTGTTGTGCTAGGCTATGGCTGGCGTAGGTCGTCGTCGCTGCCAGGCTGTCAGCTCGGAGCTGAAGTCGACTGTCCATAAATCAGTTCTTGGCCCCCACGTACTTGTGCACAAATATTACTCATTCGCCCGTTTGCATGCTTCCGTTGGAAAAACTTTTCTATTGATTTGCTTTGCGTGCCGTTGGCACTTTGCCGTTAGCCATAAATATTTCCCCGAGCCAACTACTCGAAACGCAAGTGCCAACCTTGAAAGACATTGATAACGCTAATGTGGCTCTAACTATGCATATTAGTGGTATACTTTGGTTTATGGTTTCCTTTGAGTATTGTGTGCCAGTTTATAACTCTATAAATAGCCAATTGGAATTACAGTGCCTCCAAAAAAGCAAAACTTGCCGTGGCAATGCACTCGTGTGCCATTTACGATCGGTATAGGGATCGTCTTTGCTAAGTTTAGATGCGTCTGCGGCAGTTTTATTTTTATTTATATACATTCTATTCACGCTGCGGCTTCAATTACCCGAGCCGCTAAACGAGACAACAGGCAGCTATCAATTCTTATCTTATCCAAACTGAGCAACAGCCAAAAGCAATCAAATCACGCGCGATACCGCTAAATTGCCAATTTCATAGTAATTAGCATTGCAAAGAGGTGCCATAAAAAGTTGCTATAAACTGCGAACTGACCTAGACGTTGGCCAGCTTCTAATGATAAACGATGACAACGCCGCCTCATGTTGCTTTTTAACCATCAGACAGAGAGCCTAATATGCCATTTTCTCTGCTTGTTTCCTAACGGTACGCATTAAGAATACCCCAAAGAAAGTTGCCTTCGTGGAGTTAATGACCTCGTGCTGCAGCCGCTTCGCTACCAAATCTTTTGTGTCTTTTGTGTGGACACCGCCGCAGCTTCGGCATAACTTTAAAATGATTCATGCCACTTAACCGGGGCGTCTTTGTCACTTAATATGAAGCACACTGAGGCAAAAACGACGACTAAATATTGGAATATTTTAAAGTCAAGCAGATAAAAGACAAAAAGGTCTTACGAACCGTGAATAAAAATATTTATACAAACCTAAATGCTTAAATTAAAATTCAATAATTGAATTCAATTCTTCAGACAGCGCAATAATCTGTTTCTGCTTCAAGTTTTTTGACTCCAAAAATATTTGCCTAATAATTGTCCCCCTTAAACTTAAATGATTCTAGATATTCGCGATTTTCAACGACAAATGTGGATTTTAGGTTTTGAAAATGATATTTATTAACCCAGTTGCCTAAAAGTGCAGTCGATAAAAAAAATTAAATAATACTAATTATTTAATAAAATTTCAAACTAAAGTTGAAATAATATCTTGACTAAATTTTAAAAGCAAAAAGTTGAGAAGTAATAAAAAGTATGGATAAAAAATAAAATGAAACGTATGAACTCTCGCTTTGAGAACACAGTAAATAAATTCCTAATATTAAATTTAAAATGTTGCTACAGTGTCTGTATATTTTTAGTTAAGTTGAACTTATATAAATCAGACATGTATTCCCAAAATATTATAAAAATATTTTGATCTATCTCATATTGTATTTTTTGTTGCAGCGTCAATAAGATTAGCACCTTGGCGCCCTTTGAAGACTGCACAAAACTAGAGGAGCTGTATTTACGTAAAAATAATATTCAGAATATCAATGAAATTGGTTACCTGCAAAACTTACCAGCGCTCAAATATCTGTGGCTCGAAGAGAATCCATGCTGCGAGCGCGCGGGACCAAAGTAAGTATTTTTGAGATATTTGTGACAGTTAACACCTATTGTAATGTGAACTGTCAACCGCAGCTATCGGGCGATGGTGTTACGCGCCCTGCCTAACCTCAAGAAACTTGATAATGTGGAGGTCACTCAAGAGGAGCTAGACGATGCGATCCGCAACGGCGGCTCTCAAGCGCCAGAGGAGGATGTCTATGAGGATGCCTATGAGGTGAGACAGCAGCAACAGCAGCAACAGCAGCAACAGCAACAGCAACAGCAGCAGCAGCACACATCCCCCCAGCAAATACAGCAGCAACAGCCGCAGCAGCAAAGCTATCCACAGCACTCACCGCGACAGCATCCACCAGCCCAACAACAACCACTGAGACGCAGCTCGAGTCCCTTAAAAGAGGTAACTGAATTCCTTTGCTGTTAGCCATATTTTCTATCACTTTGAGTGGCCGCTAAAATCCTACACAGACAACTACACCTTCACGTCCCCCCAATTTAAGCTCTAATTACGGCTCGCATTTAACAACATCTCTTTTTACTAATTATTAACAAGCCGCCACAATTAGCAAGTCCACTTGCTAATAACAACGATGGAACCAACACAATTGCCAATAATGTCACCGATTTATATAGCAATCAAATGCAAAACTCAATGCCCCCAACACCCACAAAGGTAAACGAACGAATAGCGCTGGGCCCCAATTCAGTTGATGACTAGTCCTAATTGAGTTCCGCGCCTGACCTCATCAGGCGGGTTTAACCACGCGAATAACCGTTAATAGTATTTACATTAGGATGCTAGACTAACTAATATATATTAGCTGGGTTGGGAACTCGTTATTCTTTGGAAAGGTCACCGTACATTGAGTTATTTTATCGAAGTATTGATTATATCTGCCAAACATGAAATGTGCCTGTAATATCCTCGATAGGTATTTCTGATTTTCTTGTTTCAAAGGCAGGTTAAATTGTTAAATTTACTAGACGTTTCTTTATACAATTTCAATTGTGTCGTTATAGAGAAGTAGTATTATCAATTAATATAATTCAATAAAATAACTTTCAAGGTAAAGAATAGTTACTAGTTTAAATAAATATTTTAATCAGAGAATAACCTAAATGAGAACTAACGCTAACCCATTTTTGGCTTTCCTTATTCTTAATTACTTCCCAGGAACCCGCGCACCCGCCATCGCCCAAATATAACACCATTACTAAAGAGCAGCGCACTTCCTTTCATCAATATGATGTAAGATCCTCATACTATTTAGCCATCAAGCGAATCAACCAAACCATTTATCATTCATATTATGAGGAATGATGAGCTTGTTGCCGAGCCTAGTCAATGTGCAGCCAGTTGGGTTTTTGTTTTTGTTTTGTATTTTTTTTTGTATTTTTTGGGCGCGTCCACGTCACACTTGAGCCTTCACCCATGGTCCTATTGGGCGGCGTGTTACGCGTGAACGAGTCACGCGATGTGGGACTGGCATGGTTAAGGTTCTTCATTTCTAGCTTGTCGTTCATTGTTCGCTGTTATGAAGCTGTTGCTGTTGTCTGTCGGGAGGGGCTTTGGTTTCTGGGTTAAGTCGTGCCGCAACAGCATTTGACTTTGAGCGAACGGCGAGCAGAGAGAAACTGAAACCGAGACGAAACATAATTGCCACAGAAGCAGCCCAAAAGCTAGCTGATAAAATAGGTCATTATGTGTTCAACAAGCACAAGAGTTAAAAAATACATGAAAAAGGGGTTCGGCTCGGCCAGCACCTAGTCGTAAATTTTTTTAGATTCAAGATTTTGAGTCTGCTTGGCAATGGTCATCAGTCCGTAATGTGAGATGGTTTGGTATTCAAATGGCAGGCAACATTACTAACGACATCTTTGTGCTCCTCTCCCACAACTTAACGCACCAAAACACTAACCACCACAACAACGATAACGATAACGATAATGATTAGCAATCGCCGGGCTCTGATCAGGAGAGCCCGCATGTTGGCTACAGAGAGGTGCGTCCAGCGCCCCTGCCGCCCAGCATATCCACACACTCGATGAAGGTAAGCATCGCCACAAATGAAAAGGTGAATGGCAGCCCATTTAGCCGTTATTGTTGCGCATTTTAATTGTGGTATTCCGTTGGTTTCTCGCACAGGAATACTATCAGTCGGACCGACCCTCATATCCGGCGCATTATCGTCACAGCCAAACCGATCTGACCGAATGGGAGGAGCATCAGCAACATCAGGCACCGCAGGTGCATCACAATCCATACGGCAGCCAAATGCAGTTGCATTATCCGCAGCGACGCAGCGCCGGACCCGAGACCACAGTTGAGCGCTACGCTTATAGGAATGGAAGTGCGCGCGAGAATGGCACCGATTGGGAGGGCGAAGAGAGGCCTAGATCTAGGTAAGCACAACTGATAACTGATATTTATGGAATGAATCGCAGAACACTTTGTAATTAACGACAGGCGCCCCGAGGGTCGCTACAGTGATTCGGTTAGCAACGTTTCGGCCACGATCATGAATCATTTTGCAGGCTGTCATCGACGGCCCGTCAACCGCGTGAGTAACATGAAATAAACATGAAATAATGTGCTGTACATTGACTGAATCACCGTCTTGTTTATTCCCAGAACTCCAATTTATTGTCCGCCACGTTGTGCCTGGTCAAGGAACTGGATTACGGCAGCTTGGAAGTATTGGAACACGCCGTACGTTGTCGCATCGATGAGTTGGCGGGCGAATGATGAAGACGTGTTTCTAATCGCATGTCGATTAGCTAATACCCTGGACTGTCCGCAAGACCCACAACTCAAGAATAGAAGGATAGCCGGGTAGTGAAACTTAACTGAAAGACCAGACAAAAGACACCCAGCAATATGACGATTCGAAATATTGTACTAACAACTTAACGAATTGCAACAAACAAATATTTTAACTATACTTGCCAATTGTAACTGTAATAATGTTAACTTTTATAAGCATTGATAAACGAACATTTTTGCTAATATGAAATATTCGTATTCATAGGATATACAACGTACGTACAATATGCATATGAGAAAAACCCGATATTGTATAAACCAAACGAGAACTTATACGCTCTTAACGTTTATGTTCTTATTTCTTTTTTTTTGTAATTTGTTCGTTATCCTAGCGTATTTAGTTGTAACTTGTTTTCTACTCTCAACATTGCAGTTGTGTTAAATTAGCAAAGTAAAAAAAAAAAACATCGGATAAATCAATAATGCCACACTAGCCTTATTTTGTACTTAACAAGAAAAACACTAACGTCTAAGGCGTCAAGCACAATACAAGCATCTTCCTTGTTTTTATAAATTAGTTAAAATGTTTAACTCGAGATTTTGGCATTCTATCAAAGCTTGCCAAACCTTTTTGTTAAATAATTGTACACAACAATTAAACACTAATTCTTACAAAGACACGTCCACTTTAAGTCTATTTTCTTTTATAAAAATGCGTATGAAAATAATGAAATAAAAATATATATTAACAATCAAACAAATAAATGGCATTTAATAACTAAACTTTCTCTAAGCTACGCAAGCAGTTCAGCCTGTTTCTTCAGCGCAGTATTTCAAACTGCTTGCGAACATACGACTAAGCAGTTCAGTTCAATATCGTAAATGGTGTGTGGTATTGCTAGAAGTTCTGTCAGTGTTGTTTAGTACAAAATCGATAAAAAACTTTACAACTGACGGCACCCTTGCACCCTTCTTAATTTTAACATAAATTTTCAGGGGTAAAAACGTTCAAGGACGTACATATATATTATAAAAACCAGGGACCATAAATCTGGTTTGTTAGCATTCTTAATATCATCAGAAATTTGTGCATGATTTTGATTTTTATATCACTGTAAGCGATCACGTATTAGAAAGTCCACTTCAATCCATTTTTATAAGCTTGGTTCCATGTATAAATATATGTAGCCATCAATTGGTATTTGATTACATATACAATTATTGCAATATGTATTACTAACAGCCAGTTTAGACATAATAAATGATTTCCTTTTTTAAAACAGCTGGTTTTAGGCTAAGAGAGGCTACAACGGTACACAAACCTGGGTATCGAACCCGGATCCTTGTTGCCTATTATAAAGAATTTAATTTGGGTCGAACAGTCTGCAACTTTTTTAATCCCCAAACAGCTTATCCAGTTTTTAGTATTACACCTACCGAAATAAAACAACAGTTTTTAGAGGGGCTTTACAACATATAACACATAATATATTTATTTGACTTTTGTGTAGGGTTGATCTGTGGTTCGGTTATTAATATGGAGTTGTCTTTTTTTACGGATGTTTTACAGGTTATGGGTTTTGACTAACCTATTTAAGCTTGTCTTTACAATAATTGTTGCTAATTTTTATTGTTATGTCTGTTGTTGCTGATGTTACATTCTAGCATCATTCTATGCCAGTTACGAGAAATAAAATTTGTAAAACAGTATTTTTTTTTTCGAACTCTAGTTATTTTGTAATTGATGATGATGTTTTTTTGTTTAATTTTATTATTATTAATATTATTATTATTATTATTGGAGTTATTTAACTCAATTTTCGGCCGCTGTATTCATGGCAGAAACGCAACGCCTAACACATATACTTATACATAAATGTAAAGTGCATTACTATATATTAGAATATAATGTATATTGATAATGTTTAAACATGCTACACATTGATATATTGAAGCCGCAGTAATTTTAAAACAAATGTGCTCTGAATAATTCAAATCTTTGCTCTTTTTAGATTTTTGTTTTTTCTAATCGTGCAATTACAAACATTTAAGGAGTGCCAGATTATCAATATTTTCTAACATTTATATAATATATTTTCAGTGTAGCCAATGTTGTTATTTAAAACTTTACACACTTAAAACATTTATATTTTTATTATTATATATTTAATTATTGTCTTTCACAGCGTCGCGTTGGACACAACAACGAGTGCTAGCCTTTAAATATAAATAAATTATAATATTTTTTATTTTGGTTTTTTTATTAGTGGTATTCTATGCTTAAGCTCTTAAGAAATTAATTGCAAGAGATGTTGGTTTTGCAATTGGCGCATGTCTTCCAAAATGCTTGTTGTTGTTTGCTGAAATTGTCTTCTATTTTAAACAATGCGAAAAAATGTCTTCCAAACACTTTTTAGCATATGTATGTATATATAGAGTAGTTGTTATGTATGTTTATATATATAGTTATACATATGTATGTATATAAACAGTTATGCACATTCAGATATTCGTAGTAAATACACTTATTTAATTAATGTCTTCGAAATCGAAAAACGTTGGGTCGCTTTTCATATTATATGAGCCTCTGATTTGCAATCGCAACTCATTTTGTATAGACCAATTTAGCTATATATGTATATTCATATGTACGCATATATATATATATATCGATTGATTCATTTATATAGCTTGTTCAATAACCAACACTAAACTTTTGGTTAACGTTTATAATTGTGATACATAATTGATGCTGATTTTTGTATTAGCCAAAATTAGAAATTTCAAAATATAACGTATATCAACTTTTCCTTCTGCCTTTGTAAATTGATATGCTGATTCCATTAATTAAACGAAATTGATATTATAATAGATTAGGTTTTTTATTTTTATGTATTATTGTGTAAATAATTGTTATACGACGATATGTTGTGTACTTTTGATATTAATTGGTTGTGATTTCTACGCTCTTCTCCTTTGCTTCGCCCTCGTTGGCTAATGCTACAATTAATCCTTAGGTTTTATTTGTGCTGACAGCTGGATCAGGATTGCCGTATTTGGCAGTATCCCATAGATGCCATTGCCGCACTGGAAGCCCTTTTGTGATTTTGCTGTTACTGTTTTCTCTGACCGAGAGCTGAGATCTTTTAATTTTGTAGTGTTGATTTTTGTGTTTTTTTTTTTATTTTATATTTTTGTTTTTTGCTTATTTAGTTTACTATATTTCATAGTATTTTTGTTTTTAATTGAAATTAATTACAAATTAATTGATTCGCATAGGGAATTTTGTTTTGTTTTTTGCTCGCGGCGGCTTGTCAGGCCGCATATTATAATTATATTTATATAGATTTCGTTTTGTCTTTACGTTTATACAATTCAACTAAAATTTTTTTGTTTTTGTTTTTTTTTTTTTTCAAAATTAACAGTTGATATAAAGACAACACTAGCATAAACGCAAATGGAAATTTTTCGCAGAGAGCGACATCAAATCAAAATCGTATGTATTTTGCGTACAACATAATAACAACGAAAATATTATATAGTTGAATATATAATTTGGTTGTGATTTATATACCTTCAGCTAAGCTGGGGGGCTTAGATGATAAACGGCGATAAATCACAGTTGCACAAAGACCCGCCATCGCCAGTTTTGCAGAGTGCCTTGCACATTTCGTCCCAGTCCGGAGTACCACCATCGTCGGCGCTGCTCGCCTCCATTTCACTCCTGGCCAGCACCCCAACCTGCCCGGCCTCACCTGCCCCGGAACCATGTGTAGCCACACTCTGCTCTGCACTGGCCTCATCCAAAACACCCAACAACTGGCAAGGACTGCAACCGTTCAGCGTGCGTTTACGTTGGTGGCAAAAACTTAAACACAGTCGATCTCCATAGGATTTAATGTGATCAACTGAGCTGCACCTAGAACCTGGAAAAATATGCAGAATAATATATATATTATTAATATTTAAGTGGTTATACAATAAAAAACTTTTAAATGTTTTATCTCATTTAACCCACAATTTTTTTGTTAAATTTTCTCTAAATCAGTCGGATAGATGGCATGAAATACAACCAAACCTTAATAATTAATAGCCAAGAAATAAGAATAATACTAATTTTTTCTTAAAAGTGGAAACGATAATAAAATAAATTAAATTGTTTCGTTTAAAGTTAGAGAAAAAACTTTAGAGCTAAGCCTAAGGACATATTGATTTGAGCCTTAAGTTCAATCGCCGACTATTAAAGCCATCCAAATAATAACTTATTAAATAATTGAAAAACTGCGTTAAATTTGTTTCTATATTCATTCATTCACATATTTACAAATAAGAAATAATTTTAAAAATAATAAAATTTTTAAAAAATTCAATTTACTGTCTTACCTGATTGAGATCCATGCAGTTGTTCGCATTTAGCTAAATCAAAATCTGTGCCCAGGATCGTTGACGCCTCGTCGCCAGACGTCGCGCAGTATTCCGCACATGGCGCCACGCCGAGGCCGGCCCTGAAAAGGTAATCAGAAAACACGAAAAAAAAGTTAGCACGAAGCGAGCTGGCACTTGAAACAGGAATAGATATAGGCCAAGTGTTTCGCATATTTTGCCAACGGCTACTTAATAGATGAAGGTCGATTAATCATCTGGAATTGCGTAGCACTCGAAATGCCAAGCTATATCGCACAACTTTGACACATTTCACTCGCCTTGAGGCATCAAAAAACATGGGAATAGATTTCACTAATTTGTCACTCATTCTGACAGCTTTTCGCGGATACTTATCGACTTGGAATTTCACACACAGAAAACAGTAGAATAATATAGATAAGATTTGGCCTAGGCTGGTCGGGCTGGTTTAGCTGGAGGCCAAAGTTTAATGGGAACTCTTGACTTACCCGCAGAGCTCTTTACACACCAAACTCCAATCCTGAACTACGCTGACGGACGTCAGAACTGGCGACGGCGGCGTTCGCAGAGCTTCTTCAAGGCTTTGATGTGCTGCTTGCAGCGCTTTTGTAGCATCCCCCAAAGCCTGCAGCAGCAGTCGTGGATGCTGCTGTGACGTCACTGCGCTCTGAGCCTGCGCACAGCAAACTGCGGCAACAGCCAATAGCAGTCGAAACATGCTGAGGACCCCCAGCTAAAAAAAAGAGAGAGGCTGCGATTTAGAAATGAAATGGATATACCAGGAAAACAGTCATGGCCGTGCCACATGTGGTATACGTAATGTGAGCTGTGTAACTGCGAGTGGGCAGATGGAGGTGTAACCCTTTAAGGACTGCCTGTCTGCACAATGGAAGCAATTGCGCTCAAAATGCAATTATCGCGCGCCTGAAAGTAGGCAACAAAACGCCGTTGCATAGGCTCCATTGTTGGCGCCTCTTTGCAATTGGAATTTCATGCGCTTGATTTGCCATATTCAAAGAATTCCCTTTTGGCCTTTTTGTTATGCTATCGCTAGAGCCTAGATCTAGCTGGTAACATTTTCCGGCCGTCTAAGCCATCGATTTTTCCAACAAAATCACGTGTGCCCCGACTATATACTTAATTCACGACACGTTTTGATAATGTTATTCGAAACTCCGCTTGGCACTCGTCCAGGCCACAGTTGGAAGTTGCCAGTGAGAGCGCATATATATATAGTTCAGACTCATCCGGCTTATGCATATATTCGGAGTTTATTCGGCAGCTGTATCCGCTTTTTAATTAACTTTGGTGTTTTGGTTTTGCTGCACTTGGTGCGCTTTTTGGCTGACAACAGCAAGTTTATAAAAACGATTTAAATATTTTGGCCTATCTGGGTTATAGAGCCTATCTGCGCTACGTGCAAACACAGGCAGGTAAATATTTATTGCAATTATCCAAACTGTCTCATGTTTTAAATAATTGGTACCAAAAGATTGTTAAGAGCACAACAATTTTTTGATAGCTTTAAAATTTAAAAAGCTAATGTTTGGCTTTATTATTATACAAAGAAGAAAAAAATTCTTGATTAACATAATATGTCACAGTTAATAGTAAGAAAAAATGAGTGTTCTTAGCAAAGACAATATAAATTACAAGGACTTTTTTAAGCTTAAAGCTTTATGTTAGAAGCATCCATTTCTAAACTTGTATGGTATAAATTCTTATTAATCACAAAACCTATATTACACTTACTTTTCACTGCAAATTCATACAAATTCAAAATATTCTTTAACAGTTAACTTGGAAAATTTTTACTATATTTTATTTAATTCACTCTTTGTGTACTTCGCCTTTCAATGTCCCAACTATAATTGCGTTCAGTCCACAATACGCTTATGTTTTAAACGGCTGAAATATGAGCCGACAACTAACTGTTTGTGGCATTTTGGCCGGCAAATCCCCAACAAAAGCTATTTGTTATTATTGTTTATATTATATATAAAGGAACATTATCAACGCAAACAGCACAGTCAGGTGAAATCGAGTATTTCGGTTCTGACTTTGTCAATTTTTTGACACATGTTCGTGAAACTGACACTTTTGGCGCGGTGCTGCCTTTGATCAGAGATAAGAGCAGCCAGGAGTACTTAATTATTATTGGTGGCATTTGGCGTTCAAGTGCGCCCGATAAGCCTCAGCCTGTTAGTTATTACAACAGATAACACTTATTAGGCGAAAAATATGTGTTATAGGCTACTCAATATATCAATATATTTGTTTACTGTTGAGTCATTAATAAGATCGAAGACACAAGGCTGTTTTCGTAGCAGTGAAGAAGCACCAAGATCAGTAAAGTGGGAAATGTTTACCACTATCATTTTTATATTCTAATTTTTAATATATTATATTTTATATTATTTACTAATTGAAGTTTTATACGTTGATAATTTCAATCGGATAACTCGTTGAAGGTTATTGAAAAATAAAATTTTCTGTATCCACTTTTTCGTTTAGATAGCTTTCTACAATTTTGTGGACTTATTTCCTATCAGGAAGACAAAAGCTAGCTACGCAAGTTTCGATTCTCCTAATCAATACGCAGAAAAAGTTTATCACTTTTATTTTCGATATCGTGCGCATCTTTATTAAAATTAATAAATTTGGTTTTAAAGACTTGGTTTTTCTTAGCATATTTCGGGTACTTTATAATATCGAATATCGAAAGAACAAAAAAAAAAACGCAAATAGAATATTACAGATATGGGCTTGTACATATTTATATAAATGATAATATTATTATTATAATGATAATATTATTATTATTTATAAAATTTATAGATATGAAATATCAACATAACTTTTAAATAGAAGTGGCTACTCCTGGCATTTGGCTAAGACAATAACTCAATTTATACGTTAGCCTCAGCCTAAGGATACAAATTCCATCCTCGTAAAAAATATATTTATACGTTTTTCAGCGATTGTGAACAATTTGATTTGAAAAACTGAAACATGTACTTTACCCGCTCGACTTTAAATAAGATCGAAAATATTTAAAAAATTTAAAAAGGTCTAAGCCTAGTCAAAATAAACAAGCCTTTATCTCATAAAGGCATTTTACCAAGAAGTATTACCAGAAAACATTTTAAAGGCTTACAAAAGTTTTGTGGGGCAAATGCTTTGTCAAAACTGACGCCTGCATGTTTTCAGATAAGAAAAGTGAGTTATGAAAGATACTTTCTGGCCCGTGTTTATGCTGGCAACTTGGTCAAAGGTGTTGTCAGTGCCCATCTGCCTGCTACAACATTCTTTTTTTGTTTTCTTTGTACAGAGTTGGTGCCAGTTGGTGCCACTCAATGTTACATAAGTTGCTTTATGTGCCTAAGGAGGCACTCAGAAGTGTGCTATGAAAATCATTCAGTTGCAAGTAATGCAATTGAACTGTGCGGGTCGAGTCCTTTCGGCCAGCTGTCGGCCATATTGTAAAATGTATCTGTGTATGCCAAAATCTCTGTAGGTGTTGTGATATGTTTTTTTTTTCTTTTCGGTTCTCTGCTTTGACCTAAATTTGTGCGCGCCTCGAAAAATCCATAAATTGCCATGTAGACCAACAAGATATATACATATATACAGCACGTGTTGGTTTATGATTTCCTCTTTTTGTGTCCATGAAAAAACTGAAAGGTTTTTCTTTTGCTTTTACACATAAATGCGCAAATTGCGTTTTTCTTTTTAAGCGTATGGTAATAAAAAACTTTGGCATTGTAAATGTCAAAAACAGTTGCAAAATTAGTTTGTTAATTAGCTTTTCATTCTGCCACATCACATGGCAAAAACAGACAAAGTGACTGACGAAAAATAAATAAATAAAATTATCACAAGCAAAAACAACAAAAACGCCTAGGACTTAAATTCTTATAAAAAAAAAGAGAGCTAGGATTGGAGAGGGAATGGGCATGGGATTGGGGGAATTGGCTGCGCGAAGCGTGCGCAGTGGCTACCCCTGCGTATACTGTTCGGGTATGTATCTGTTGGATACGTGCCGCCCACTGATTGTAGCTCCGCCCAGCACACAGAGTGCCAAGATGGTTGCCCAAAAAAGTTGGTGACGTCATCGGGCTGCCTGCGCACTTTGGCGCCCAAAACCAGAGGAGCTACAAACACGCTTACAACGCTGCATATATGCTACATATATACAGTTGGAAATGTCTTTGCTGTTGTGAAGGTTATGCAACGGCATTTATATATATGTGTGGGTGTATATGTGTGTAGGTGGGCAGCCATTTTGTGCGTAGCTTCGCAAGCTTCGTAGGCAACCCAGACGGATGCTGCTGCTCATAGCTCCGCAGATCGTCAGCGAGTGTAGCTGCTTTTTGCCAACAGCCAACAGCAAAGCCAAGTATCCAGAGTCCGCCAGTTAGCCAAGTTGCTCCGTCCCGTTCGGTTCAGTTAACAGTTGAAAGTCAAAAAAGTTTGCGCGCGTGTGTTTAAGCGAGTTTTGTAAGTTGTAGCTGTGTCATAATCAGTCAGTAGAGTCAGTCATCTAGATCATCTCAGAGATAATCGAATCAACAACTAACTAACTAACTAGATAACTTAATCTAACTTAATCTAACGCTCATTTCGCACGCTCGTTCGCAACGCCATTTGTTGTTTGTTTGTTGTTATTGTTGTTCTTGTTGTTATTATCGCACCTTTTCGCTTTCCACACGTAATTGCAAAACAAGCAGCCAAAGTGAATTATCTAAAGCAATACATCGACGATATCCGCAGGATAATCGGTAAGATATCGTATACTCTCTATATATGTGGAGTCTGTCTGTTACATAAGTTCAGTCAGGTTTAAGGTTTTCTACATTAACACAGCAGCTGTCGCACTGTCTGTATCCTATATATTCCATATATATATAAACCCACACACACACAGGAAATGAACTTAACACTCACTGCGCAAATGCAGATGGCGCTCAACTTTATATACTACGTACATACATCATCAAATCTGCCCAGTCTCCAGTTTTAGCATATGGAAATCTGTGTACATGCATTGTACTTAGTCTATATATATAGGACCCTGCCACCAATACTCACACACCAGTTTTGCCCTTCAGTTGTCCTTGTGCCTAGCTGAAAGTTGTATATAAATCGCAAGAGCATTTTCCACCCACCTCCCCCACATCAATTTTCCTTCTTTTTTTGTTTATTTACTTAGCCGTTGCATTTTGGCGCTGATTTCCTTGGTGTTGGTTATATAATTTTAGGTATCTATTTTCCATTGGATTCCGATTGTGTAACGCCATTTGCATAGGCATTTACCTGCGCCTAGGGCTATATAATTGCATAACATTTGTCCATCAAATAATTGCACATTTCATCTGAAATTTGATTCTCATGATTTGTTCTTCATTTGTTTTTTATTGCAGAGGAGAAAATGTCGCTCAATCCGAACGGGTATAAACTCTCCGAAAGGACGGGTAAACTAACGGCATATGGTGAGTACACATCATATAATGTATTTTGAAAATTATAAGAAATAAGTCTAAGGCATATTATTATTTAATTTTGTGTATATTTAGCTTGAAAATTTTTATCTAAGCTTGTGATTTAAGCAAATTTATAAAAAATATTTCTGTATACATATTTGAAAATTATTATCATCATTTATGGTATCATATTAATTCTTATAAGAAAAATTTAAATATTTTACAACTAGTCATTCAACTATTGTTTAAACGGGAATTCTATGACATAAATATTAAAATATTGAAGAAAACTTTTTTGCTAGACTAGACTTTAAGATATCAGAAATTGGAAATACATTTTCAATAGATATTTTCTTGGTTAGATTACAGATTATTACCAGGTTTGAATGGAATTAAAGAGAAAAAATAAAATAATAAAAATAAATGAAAAACAAACTAAATTTTTTAAAGTAAAAGTTAGAACAATTTTTCCATTAGATCCACAGTTAAATAACTGACTGCTAGTTCAAGAAATGTGAAAAATTTAACATAAAAGGAAAATAAATTTATATTGTGGTAATAATTTATTCTACAACCACTCTAATCATATTTAGCGAAACTATAAATAAAAAATTTGATGCATTCCATTTAATAAATAAAATTGTTGATTGATTAAAACTATAATATAAGTAGAAGCTATCTTAAGCAATTATCTGAACAATTCGTAAACATAGCTGCACACAAATCTATTTGTTAAATATATCAAGAATGAGAGTGTTAAACTGACAAACAAAACGCTTCAAAGGACAACCACAAGGACGTACATTCTCCCAGACACACACACACGCACACACACTCGAGAAACACATTGTTGTTCGACTGTCCAGGACAGTCGCTGCCAGTCACAGCTCCTGCAGGAGACCTTGATAAATTGCTGCGCCGGTTGACTTCGCCGATGCGTGAAACTGGCGAATGCCTTGTAACAGATTTTGGCCCGAAAAACAAACAGACAAACAGTCGCACAGACAGACGAACAGACGCACAAAAAGTCAGTGGCAGCCACCACCAATCTGAAGCCAGGACCAGAAGCAGGATATATGGCAAAAGGTGCTGCCAGACGCGTGCCCGAAATTGAAAGCACAACAAACATAAACCGTTTAGTCACAGGATATTACGCACGCTTACATGTTAGAGCGGGATGGAGCATACACCATACGTACATTCGTATGCGAAGAATCGGGCGGTGTAATCGGGGGGTTGAGGCCAAGAACTGTTGGCCACGGCTGTGTCTGACATTAAGCGCAAACGGCGCGTTGTTCACTTTTCACAGCAGCGCAGCACATTAAATTTGATTTAACTTTGCCATAAACTTGAGGAATTTCGAAATTGCTACAATTTGTCTGGAGCTGCTGGTATCCTGGCGGGGGGTTGATCTGCTGCCTTGAAATTTGCCAGGCTCTTAATGGCAATCATGCGCAACGTTAACTCTCCAATTGAAAACGAAAAGACAACTCCTCTACGGCTGGTCTCAGATGGGGCGCTTATTGGCCAACATTAATTTCATTTTAAAGCCAGGCAATTAATAGCAGCGACCACAGCCAAGACTGGCCCATAAAGCCACCCGCTGTGGCCCAACCTTGTCCAGTAAACTCTCACACCCCAAAGCCACAGACTGGGAGAGCATATGGTGTATACACATAAAAAAACTCCGCTCTACAGTTTCCTTTAGTGTGCACAACCAAAAAGAAACTGGTAAGCACCTTCAGTCGGGTATAATCGACTGCGCCATACTCGTTCACAGAAAAATAACAGCTGAAAACGGTCGAAATATTTTTGATTGAATTTTAGGATCAATACCTGCCTGCCGAATTTAGTGACCCTAGCTCTAAAATTGTGGGAGGTATGAATGTTCGCGAATTACCCGTTCCATATATATTTTGATTTTGATTTGATTTTTATGCGTCATTAGTAATCTGTGTGAGCAACTTGTATATAAAACTGAGATAAACTGAGATGAATTTTATCGAATAGCCAATCCTCCAGAGGGCGTAGCCAAAAAAATCTTAATAATTTATTTGACGCCAGTATACACGAATAATATAGTGGCGAAAAAATTCAGTTAAGTCGGACGGTTAGCAGATAGTCGAGAGTTACCGACTAAAAGATACCTAGCAACCAGTTTTTTTCTATTCCTTACATTCTTATTTGTTCGTTTACTTACGTACAAATAGATACACACACAAATAATATATCTTTTTTCTCTTCATCCTATAGAAAATTTATTTTTAAATAATTTTTTAAATAATTTTATGATCCAATCTAAAAAAGAAACAGGTTAAAAGAAAGTATTTATATATGTTCATATAATAGGATGCTCAATCTAATTTTATGGAAAAGTTATTCAAAAACTTTAATATTCTTTATTTGCGTATTCCTCGTGGATTTTAGAGTAGTGAAAGAATCTTTTGAGGAAAAGATAAGCTTTGCAAGAACTTACATTTCAAATTTGAAAACTTAATTTAAAATTAAAAATTTCTTATGTAAGGACAAACACAGAAAAAGAGTCTATTTAGGATAAACGCAGATACTGCTGCTCAACTGAAGGGTATACAAATTAAGTCTGTTTTTTATGCTTCAGCCGTTTCAATTGCAAACAAAGCTCGCCCACAAATCATCATCACAATAATAATCATATATCATAATGAGGTACTGTGGCCAGATAAGGCAAAAAGTCATTTGCGCTGTCAGCGGCAATGCACGCGCCATTATTTCTTTTTATGTCCAACGATAAGAAAATAAGCGAGAAGGAATGAGGGAGAAAGAGAGCTTCCACTGACAATATGCATTATTTTTTGTGCCTCTTCTTATCGTAGATCTGATGCCCACAACAGTCACCGCCGGAGCTGAGACACGCGAATTTCTGCTGAAAGTTATCGATGTGCTTTTGGACTTTGTGAAGGCAACGAACGATCGGAATGAGAAGGTCCTGGACTTTCATCATCCGGAGGACATGAAGCGTCTGCTGGACTTGGATGTGCCGGATCGGGCGCTGCCGCTGCAGCAGCTGATCGAGGACTGCGCTACCACGCTCAAGTACCAAGTGAAGACGGGTAAGTGGGATTGGGTCTGTGTGGTCTATTGCCCCCGGGATTGGGTTGGGTGAGCTGCTTATCACATGTTTGCACAGTCAGTCAGGCAGTCGGCGTTAATCAAATTTGTCTCTGCATAAATTTGCATAGGCCGCAAAAAACACAAAGCATATGCTTGTTAGAATGAGGCATAATTTTGAGGGCGCGTGCCCGAAAAACTTGCGGTCGCATTAGGGTCGCACAAAGTGTGCAGCCTTGTAGATAAGCACATTAGCTGCGAGGACATCACAACAGACAATGCCATTTTATGGCCCATTGAGCTGTGCTCGTCCTTGTTTACACCTTTCAAAAACACTCAAACCGAACCCATCCGAACTGGACGTAAATCTGTAAATCTCATTTGCCATCAATCATAAATCAGCCAAAGGGTTTTCTGACTGCGGATTTAGCAGCCAAAAGTCATTCGCACGTTTTACTTTTTGTTGGTGTTTTTTTTTTATTTTCTACATTGCATGTGAATACGCGCCTGATTTCATTGAAAATTAATGCAAGGGGCGGCCAGGACACTGGCAGGAGGAACGCGCACGTGACCGCAATTCTGTTTGGAGTATCGATAATAAGCACCACCCCCCGGAAGTTGCGGCCTTGTCTAGGAAACTGCGTGAGCTTCCGTCGACGTCGCCGTCTCCCCACCCTCTCTGGGAACGCAGGAAATTATACTTGGCTTGTAGCAGGAGCACGTAGCCTTCACAGGTTTCTGGCGTTCACTTTTCTAAAAATTGAATTAAAACGAGACTGACATGACGATATAATCAAGAGTGGCTGAATAAACCAAGATTTGATTGTATTTGAATGCTTTCAAAACACAATTAAGCGCAGTCTGTGATAAAAGGGGAAAAAATAGGACACAAAATATATGATTTGTTATTTTACTAAAATTGGTTATGGTCAACAAATGTTCAAATTCAATTGGGGTTCAGTATAAGTAAGTAAAAGTAAAAGTGTTATGTTTTTTATTAAAAATTATTATTTGTTATATATTTAAGCTTACATTCACAGAATAAATATTACAAAATTAAATTTAACTTGACAACAATTTTAATTTAAAAATACGAAAAGTTTAGCTATTTTATTTATTTTAATAATTGCATTATTATTTATACAATATTAATAATCGATTTTTAAGTAAAGAATGAAATGTTTTTTTCAAAATTGTAAAATTGATATAATATATTTTTCCTTGTTCAGATAAGTTTAACTACTAAAATATTTGACGTTATCATTTTCGCATATTTTCGCATTGTAGGAATTTTATGTTTAGTAGCACACGCGCATTTTTACGTTAACTGGCATGATATAAATCCCATTTATGATCCATAATCTCACATAATGCGCACCCTGCCATTGGGGAAACATGATATGGCCAGGCGAGTGCCTGCGAGGCTTTCTGTCAGTGTGTCTGTTTGTCTGGCCTCTGGACGACTCTATAAAAAGGGAAGCTTTAATCAAAATCCGTTGTTATTTTCTGACTCGCTGCATTCCTGATCCTTTGATGCGAATGAATGACTGACTGCCTGACGCTCTGCCTGGCAGTCTAAGCTCGTGTCTAGGTCGAGGGTGACTCAGGTCCTGCGACTCGAGAGTCCTGGGTCGTGCCAGCAACTGCGGCCACATGCGCAAATTGAAATGTTTGAGTGCCGACGCTGCTATATAAACTGTGTGTGTGTTTATGTGTGTGTGTGTGTGTGTGGGTGGATTTTGCCTTGTGGCGAATGGGATTTTAATCACACGACTTATGGCACTCAAGATGTGAACTGACAGACGCCCACAGCGCCAACGAAGGGTTCGCCCGCACATTCACCGTGGGGGGATTTCGACAGCTTCCTGATGCTGTTGTCCTTTGTGTTCTGTCTGGCTGTTTGTACTGAAAGCATTTTGTGATTTTTCGTGGGATTTTCCGAGGAGTCGCAATTAGCTGCAATAAATGAGCAATTTAAGACACTTAGATGGGGGCTACAAGATTTTTTGTAGGCTTACAATTGGCAAACCTTGGCGCTTTAAGAACTCGGTCGTATTGATTTTTCCTGACCCCGAACGGACCGACAAACAATTTTTGTCGGCTCGTCTGCCCTTGAACGTATGCACATCCGGCCTTGTATTGAACGCCAGTCAGCCGTGCTTGGAGGGGAGCAGAAGCTTTGTTTCATCCCAAATATTTTTAATAAAACAAAAAAACGTGCACAGCACAGCTGCCAGGCACATCTGCTGTCAGCTTAAACGGCTCCAGTTGGCAGACAGCCATGTCGAAATGCGGAAGGCATTTTCAGCTACATTTAGCAAGGAACTCAAATTCCCACTCTCTCTCTCTCTCTCTGACAGGCCATCCGCACTTCTTCAATCAGCTGTCTTGCGGCTTGGATCTGATCTCCATGGCTGGCGAATGGTTAACCGCCACTGCCAACACCAACATGTTCACATACGAGATAGCTCCGGTTTTCATACTCATGGAGACCGTGGTGCTGACCAAGATGCGCGAAATCATTGGCTGGTCGGGCGGTGATTCGATTCTGGCACCCGGTGGCTCCATTTCGAATCTGTACGCCTTTCTGGCCGCTCGTCACAAGATGTTCCCCAACTACAAGGAGCACGGACCCGCTGGCTTGCCCGGCACTCTGGTCATGTTCACATCGGATCAGTGCCACTACTCGATCAAATCTTGCGCCTCAGTGTGTGGTCTGGGCACCGATCACTGCATCGTGGTGCCCTCCGATGAGCACGGCAAAATGATCACCTCGGAGTTGGAGCGTTTAATTCTGGAGCGCAAGGCAATGGGCGAGGTTCCGTTCTTTGTGAATGCCACGGCCGGCACAACTGTGCTGGGAGCCTTTGATGACATAAATACCATTGCGGATATCTGTCAGAAATACAATTGCTGGATGCACGTCGATGTGAGTAACAATTGGATGGTCCAAAGTCGCAATCATAATGCATTTTCCGTTCTTGTTCTTCTTCTTGTAATTGCAGGCTGCTTGGGGTGGAGGCTTGATGATGTCGCGAAAGCATCGCCATCCCAGATTCACAGGTGTTGAACGGTAAGTAAAACTGAAAAAACTGAAAAAAATTTATACATGTACCCTTAACTTTGTCCAATCTGGACCGATTTTAATGTTTCGTTATTTGTCCTCTAAATTGATTCTTCATTTAAAATATATGCAGTTCTAAAAATTTTTTTTTTTGATTTTTTTGCAAAAACCATGTACTCCCCCCTTGTTCATTTTTGAAAAAATTCTTTTTTCAAAATTTAAAATTGCGAGTTTGCATGTTTAATCGATTTTACTGGTCATAAATAGTATAAAAAACAGCATATAAGCTGATTCTGAGGGGGTCAAATTTTTCGTACAAAATCATGCAAAATTAGAGAAAAATTTGGACATGTAAAGCTCTCGGACCCTTAGTTCTCATACTTGCAACACCCATAACTTTGTCAAATCTGGACCGATTTTAATGTTTGATGGC
>SCDY01000955.1:0-40612 GCA_004143825.1 Drosophila micromelanica | reverse complement strand
TACGAGAGCTATGGATTTGAGGGCTTTACATGTCAAAATTTTTGTCCATTTTGGCATGATTTTTGACCAAAAATTTGACTCCCTCAAAATCAGTTTTGCCGTTGTTTTTTATACTATTTGTGCCAAACCCAATCAATTAAAAACATAAACTCGCAATTCTAAATTTTGAAAAAAAAAATTTTCAAAAATTAACAAGGGGGGACCACATGATTTTTTTCATAAAAATTTAAAAAAAAAATTTTTTTTAATAATGCATATATTTTGAATGTATAATCAATATATAGGACAAATCATGAAAAAAATGCCATCAAACGTGAAAATCGCTTCAGTTTTGACAAAGTTATGGGAGTTTGAAATACGAGAGCTATGGATCTGAGGGCTTTACATGTCAATATTTGTGTCCATTTTGGCATGATTTTTGACCAAAAATTTGACCCCCTCAAAATCAGTTTTAATGTTGTTTTTTATACTATTTGAGCCAAACACAATCGATTAAAAACATAATCTCGAAATTCTAAATTTTGAAAAAAAAAATTTTTTCTGAAAAAGTGTAAGTGGAGGCCACATGCTTTAAATCAAGTTAAATTTTTCGCTGCGTGCACGAGTATAAAAATGCTTACCTAAGTTTTTTGTCGCTTCTCTGCTGATGCTAATTGTATTTCGCCTTGACAGACCCCTGTAATATAAATAAATAATATTGTTCGTTATAATTTTATAGGTATTCAATTTCAAAAGTACACTAGAATTAACCTAATATGGCCTTAAATATTGTGCTCGAGTGATCGTAATTTAAATATGCGCCGAAAAGTATGCAGCGAAAAGGAAAGAAAAGAATTCAGAAATCGCAGTTGCCTTAAATGGCCGCATAATTAACAAGGTGGCGCCACTGAGCAGGCAAGATTACATTTCGGAATTGTACCAAAAAACAAATGTGCGCTAATTGCGAGCATTTATCGATAGGCAATTATCGATACAAGCAGATTTGATGCAGCTAAACATTTCAGAAATCTTAATAAGCTGGACAAGCCAAATAGAGGAGAAATAATCTGGCCAATTATAAGCCTGCAAACTTATACGACAAACAGGCCGAGATTCGCGACTACTTGTTGCAAGTTCCAGAGAAACGGCTGGTGGCTGCTTAATGTGTGTGTGTGTGTGTGCGTGTTTGCGGTGTGTGTGAGTGTCGGCATTCGCTTAAACAAATAAAGCTTGGAACTAATTGCATTTGCACTTGTTCTGCGATATTTCTATGTTGGAAATTATATGGACACGAGTGCGGCGACCAACGACGACGACGACGACGAGCAGCGAGCAGACGAGCCACGAATGCCAAATGCATTTTACTTTACTTTTTTAATACCCTGTAAAGCAGCAAAAACAATCATATACTCAGGGTTTAATTTATAAATTTATAATATATAATATTTGATTATATTAATATTTGTTATCAAATCTAAATTAATTCTATGACAAATTCAGCTTTTTTCAAACATTTTAATTTGTGTATGGAATTAAAAGACATAATATCTAAAATATAAATCACAATTATAGCTGTGTTTTATAACATATACATATATTTTAACCCAATAGCAGATTATATTCAAGGCTAGGAGAAGCTATATTTGTAGCTTCAAATTTCTTTAGAACTCACCGTTATTTAAAATACAGCAACATTTTTTAAAAAACACAATTTTCAAGATAAAGTTTTAAATTTTTGGTAAAAGTATTTTGAAATAAATCTAAATAAAATATATATTTAAAAATTGAACTCGAATTTTAAAGATAATATTCAGATTATATTTTGTGAAGATTCGAACATAAACACAGAAAACATTTCAAATAAAAAACACATATAATTCATGATAAAGTTTTCCATTTTTGGTATAAATATTTTTAAATAAGTCTAAATAAAATATATTTGAGAATTCTGATATTATAGATAATAGATATGTATGTATGCAGGTTTGGGCTTATATTTTCAAGCTTTACATTTTTGGTAAAAATAGTTTTGAATAAATCGATGTAATATATATTTTAGAATTGAACTGTGATATTATAGATTACATTAAACACATAATACATTTAAAATGTGATAAACTGTCACACGTACTTTTGATTAGAGGGTATATTTTAGCCGAGCTATTTCGATTCGAAAATCGTTGCGTTTTTGGCGTGTAGAATTCAAAGACACGTCATTTGTCATTTATCTGCGGCCTTTTAGCGTTTGGCTTAATTGACTTCTTCTTCTGGAGAGTCCACGCAGACAGAAATTGTTCTGGCCATAGAATAATATAACCGAATAGAATGGAATAGAATAGAATAGGATAGAGTTTGAGTCGAGTCAGCTAGCCATCATCTTTTGAGCAGCCAGCCATGTGTTATGGCCAATA
This sequence comes from Drosophila micromelanica, assembly GCA_004143825.1. Classification (NCBI taxonomy): domain Eukaryota; kingdom Metazoa; phylum Arthropoda; class Insecta; order Diptera; family Drosophilidae; genus Drosophila; species Drosophila micromelanica. Next base: position 38,222 of record SCDY01000955.1, on the reverse strand, counting down.
CCAATTGGCCATAGCGCGGAACATTTAGCTTCATTACGTCAAACCATTTCGAGTGTTGGCCATGGCGAGAGATGCTCGTTGGCACTGCAGAACCGTTTTAATTAGATGTAACCATAATAAATCAACAACAACAACAAATGTGTGTGTGTGTGTGTGTGTGTGTGTGTGCGCGTGTGTGCTTGGAGCGTGAGCCCAGGACACTTTTTTTGTTCCCATAAGCCACAAGACAAATGACGAGTCCAAGACCAAAACTAGCCAACGACAACAACAACAACAACAAGAATTGTCTGCTTCTTCTCGCTGCCAATTACATAATGGCAGCTGCGCAACAGTTGTGCAACAGCTGAGCAAATGCGCATTTGACATGCGAGCAGCCACTTTGCCAAAACTCTTCTGCTGCGAAATTCACAGACGTAATTGAAAAGATTTGCGATCCACTGTGCGGGGGGGGCGGATGAGGGGGAACAGTTGGGAATGAAAGAGAGAATTATCAGAGAATAAATAAAACATAAAAACATACTCTGGATTTTTTACAAACATTTTAAATTGAAAACTTAAAAAAAACAGTGTACAAGTAATGAGTAATGGAAAGACTGAGAGGAAGAGAAAGAGAGCTGGGCAAGACCGAGAGAGAGATAGTGGGAGAGGGGGCAGAAAAATTAGGAAACCAAGTAATATCGAAAGATATGATAAGAGAGAGAGAGAGAGAGAGAGAGAGAGATAGAGAGCAAGAGTAAAATAGATAAGAGGCAAGAGAGATATATAAAAATAGAGAGAACAAAAGAAAAGGGGAGACTAAGGAGAACTTGATAAAAATCAGAAATTACAGAGCGAGAAAAAAAAAACACTAAAGCAGCAGAGCGACAAAGAGAGAATAGAAGAAAGAGAGAGCAACATTGAAAGGATAGTAAAAATATATTTCTTAATATACGCTTGATATGAATATAATACTATTAATACTATTGTCACTGATAATTATTTCTCTTAATTTATTATCAATTATACTTAGAGCGAGCAATTGTTGGCTTGCCTTTAAATTTAATAAATTAAAAACAGACAAAATAAAAATAAAATGCATAAAAATATATAAAAATTGTTTTCAATTTCGAAATAACAAATTCGGCAAATTCATCCCGATTCGCATTGTTTCAATTGGCCCCCGGCTGGCAATTGGAGGCAAGGGGTAAGGTGTGGTGGGGAGGGAGGGGCAGATGCAGCATCTAATGGGGGGCAATTGCAATTTGATGTGGCGGCATCTAATCACACAGATTATGCAACGATATAAGCGCAATCATATGGACGCAAGCTGCTTTTGGCTCTTTGGGCCACTTGGCCAAGTTGTTGTTGTTGTTGTTGTTGCTTTTGTTTTGCGTTTTGTTTTGGCTTTAAGCTGAATTTAACCCACATTCGCTGCCATTTGACAAACGCCTGAGCGAAATGCAAATTGCAAGCAGTCCCCCCCTCCACCTCCTCCTCAGGCCCAAAAATGTTGTTGCCGACTTAAACAGGTAAAGAGAAAGAGAAGGAGGAGAAGAAAAATGTAAAGACCCTACAACGTTGGACTTGGACTTGAACTTGCGAATTTGCCAGACGACGAATCAAGCCAAACACCAAAAGGCAGCAGCAGCAACGTGCAACATGCAACAGGCAGCAACACCACCAACGCCAGCAGCAATCAGCGGCAAGTGAATGAGCTTAAATTGTCCATGGCTTCTATGGAGAGGCAGTGGGAGTGGTGGTGGGGTGGGGGGTTGGGGTAGGCTGTGTTGCAGCTGCATTGGCCGCAGAGCTTAGTTGATGACTCTGCCCGGCTGACTGGCTGCTTACCCGACTTGCTGCGGATTGCTGCATGTTGTTGCCGCAACGCCCTCAGTACGCTATAATGCGGCTAGTTATTGTTGTTGTTACAACTAGTTGTTGTTGTTGTTGTTGTCTGGTCGCTCGTCTGTGGAGCATCAAGGCACTGGGGCAGCGAGGCATCAAGTTCGCAACGGGCGACAGCAGCCAGCACCACGCAGACCCAGCAATTGCTGTTGGCGGAGCCAGAAACCTACAGCTACACTCAGCGAAAATATTGTACCATTTACAAGCTGTAAATCATAACGAAGCACAATCTAATAAATACTTCAGTCCACTTCACTTAAATGAAACGAAAAATGATTTAGAGTTGCAAGAACTTTGAAATTTGTTAGAATTTGCATTGAATTGCTCAAGTTAAGAAACTTTCAGTTAATTAATTTTTAATTTTTATTAATATTAATTTTTTTTTTTATTTTAAGTTTTTCATTATAGTTAGCAAATAGAAAATTATTTCCAATCAGAAAATATTTAATTTCATGTTATATTTTTATTTTCTTCTTTCCTTGTATTTTCTATATTTATTTAATTATTTTAGTTAAAGTTTTGACTTTATTGTAAAAATAAAAGAAATGCAAGGTAAAAATTAAACGTAAAATGATTTTAGCGTAAAACAACTTTGTAATTTGTTGGAATTCCCTGCTCAAGTTAAGAAACTTTCAATAAATTTAATTAATTTTATTATATTATTATTGTATTATTTACATTTTAATAGTTTATTTAATTATGAAATATATTTTATTTTTGGTTAGGTTTTCCTTCTAGTTAGGACATAGGAAAATATTTTAAATAGAAAAATATTACATTTTCATATTTCTTGATGTTTCTTATATGAATTTAATTATTTTAGTTCGATTTTTTTATTTTATAATTAATTTATTTTTTAATTTATTTATTGAAATTTCTTCGAGTGTATAGTCTTAGACGGATGCAGAGCAACCGCAGTTACTTTGGCTAGGCACACACACTTCAGCACACGCACCGCACACACCACACACCACACACAGAAAAGCTGCATAGACAAGCCTCAATTAAGTTGCAATTGCAGTTGTTGTTGCTGCTGCTGCTGGCTGCTGCCTGTTGCTGCTGTGCAGCGTTGGCGGCGTAGGAATTTCGCTCGCTGCTGCCCACGCGCTGTTGCTGCTGCTGCCTGTTGCTGCTGCTGCTGATAAAGTCCAAAATGATGTACTACCTTCTGCTGGTGGTTTGCTGTTTGTGTCTTAGTTTTAAGCAGCGACGCACAACAGGAGCGCATTGCGGGCGCTTTCAGGGCCCAATTTGAATTTGTTTTAAATCTATATGTAGGATATATTGTCAAACAGTTAACTGCTAGTTAAAGTGTTTGCTAAAGTTAAGGAAAGTGAAACGAGAACAATTATCGAGATAGGAAACTGTAGTGCAGCTTAATTGATTTGGGCCTAAACCAGTTGCGAATTATATGAGAAATTTCACTTAAAGCGCGTAACTTATTTTATAAAAGCTCATTTAAGCTTTTGATCTAATAAGATTTTGATTTAATGTCTATTAAGCAATATATGATCATATATATTTTTTATTTTTTGCTTAAACCAATATAAAAGGTAATTGAATTTGATTGATAGGATAGGAAAAGCGATAAATATCGATATTAAAAGAGTTATCGATCATTTGAAATAAACTTAATCTGCGTATGAAATATTCGAACCGAATGATTTTAAGATCAGCTTTCTGGCTATTGTAGTCTCTGAAATCGACAGACAGAAAGACAGACAGACGGATGATGCTGATCAAGAATATTTGTACTTTCATTCATCCATTTTCAATGGGTTCATGGTATAAACAGCGCTTGAATATATTGAATATAGTTTTCGAATTGAATTTTAATAATCGAATTTTAATTTGTGAGTTATTTGTATCGAATTCTGTTGGTGTCTTGGGGGCGTTGGGGGCGATCAGTTGGTCTTGGGGCACGAGGATTGAGATAAATTGTTGGTGGCCGTTAGGCCCGTTTCGCGCTCGATGCTGGCGAAGCGACGGCTCATCTCGCGGCGCAGATCGTCGGCGTACTCCAAGAGTTCGTCGATCTCCGCGCGGAATTCGCGCAGCTCGAAGCGCAGCTGTCGGTTCGTCAGCAGGGTTTCACTGTACTTGCGCGCCTTGGCGACGTTCGCCCGAATGACGTCCTTCGCCTCCGTCTTCGAGAGCTTCGTCTCGAGCATGCGCTGATAGCGCTCCCTGCACACGGGCAGCTCCTGGGCCACCCGCTGGCTCCACTCGCCGCACTTCTCGGCCAGGTCGCTCAGCTGGCGAACGCGTCGATTCTCGCGGCAGATTTTGTGGCGCATCTGGGCGAGGAGGCCGCGCATCAGTCGATAGTTGCAGATCATCTCATCGATCTCGCACTGGATGCGCCCGTGGGCATGCTCCAAATCGCGCACCTCCAGCTCCTCCTCCTCCGGCAGCTGCTCCCCTTCTTCCTTCTCTGTGCGGGAGACACTCTCCAGGTCCGTTTCGGTGTCCACTTTGCGCTGCTTGACGATCAGCTGCATCTGTTCGATGCGCCTAATGAGACAGTCCACCCCGCCGACCAGTTCCCTGGTGCGATCCTCGTCGTCGGTGCGATCCTCGCTGAACAGCTGACCGATGCTCAGACCGAGCTCCTCCTCCTCCGCGTCGTCGTCGTTAGGCGTGAAGCTCACCTTGTCGTCAAAGTGAAAGATCTCGATTTTGCGACACCTGACCCGATGACTCAGCAGGTCCATATAATCGACATGCACCTTGTCGCAGTCGCCCAGCCGCTCAATGATCTTATCCTCGGAGTCCGACAGCGAAACTGACGTCATCTTGTCTCCTTGCTCAGATAATGTGTTTCTCCTTCTCTCGGAAAGTGAATGCTTCGTATTGTGTTTCGTATATGTCTGTCTATCTATGACTGAAATTTGTGTCTGCCGTGTTTAACTTTCTGATTTCTGTTGACACTCGAACCGAGACTGCTTCGATCGAGAGAGAATTTGAAATTTGTTTAAATCGATTCAATTATTATATATATATAACTTTTTTTGAACTCGTTAAATTCTATAGAATCGAACATGATAAAAGTGTATAATATACATTTTTAAATGGCAATCGATAGTTACATATATACACATATTTTGACTCCTAAAAGTCTATAAAATCGATCGAAATGGCAATTTTTAAATGCCAATCGATAGTTTACGATACGAAGGAGTCTGAAGAAGATCTTAATTGACTGATGTATGCATGATTTTTTAAATAATTCTCAGTCATATTGGCGCACGATCTTAGAAAGACTATTTCGCTACAACCAGTTGCGAATTATGAAACAAAAGTTGTTGTAAGCCATACAAAGTGCAACATTGAAAAACTTTAAAAATTTACTTATTACTTAAGATAACTTTTTAGTTAACTTATTTAGCTAATTTCTGCTACAACCAGTTGCGAATTATAAAACAAAAGCTATTGTAAGCCATACAAAGTGTAAGCTTTTTAACATTTAAAGGTACTTATTACTAAAAATAGCTTTATAGCTAACTACTTTAGATTCTGTTATAACTAGTTATAAAACCAAAACAAACAAATTGTAACACATATAACTGTACTTATTGCTTAAGATTGGCTAATTTCTGCTAAAACCAGTTGGGAATTATAAAGCAAAAGTTGTTGTAAGCCATACCAACTGCAACGTTTTAAACTTTTTAATGTACTTTTTACTTAAGTACAACTTTTTAGTTGACTACTTTAGATAATTTGTGGTATAATCAGTTGGGAATTACAAGTGTTTGTTTACATACTGTATCAGGCCTCAGTTTACCCGCTGATCTGAGTGCGCTCCTGCACACAAAGCGAGGCTGATAAGAAAATTTATGGCTAGTCGGTTGCTCTGGCGGCATAATTGCGCACCCACATTCACATTCACATGCACATGCACATGCCCCGTGGGCTTTGGCGTGTGTCTCAGGTTGAGTGGAGTCCATGTCCATGCTGCTTCTGCTGCTTCTTCTTCCTGCTGCTCTCTTTGCATACGCTCGTCTCCCAATGTCGGGGCCTGGGTTGACTTTGTTTACCCGCAAGTTGTAATTTTCTGCGAAACCATCAGCCGCAGAATTGCTTTCTGCTGCCGCCTGACTGATAAGTCCCGCTTCTGTTGCTTCTCTTTTTCCTAGAGCTTATTTCTATTTTATTGTTGTTGTTGTTGTTGTTGTTGCTGGCTCGAATCTCGTTGGCTGCCATCTCTTGCCACTATTTGTGGCATTGCAATTGGGCATCGGCCCCTCGGCCCGGTTGCGGTTTCAGATTTACTTTGCTCACCGCTTGCTAATTGCTTTTCAAGATTTCGGGGCTAGGGCGTACGTCGAGTTCTCCACCCCCCCTCTGCCAGTGTTGTGTAACGTACTCACTGTGCATCTGCTGACAAGCTTTTATGCGCGCTTTCTGCTTTCTGTCGCTGTCACAGTGCGGAATTTCGCAGGCATCCACAAACTCACCGATGGACTCGGCCAAAATCCCCAAATGGGGTCGCTCGGGTGAGCATCCCGCTCTTCCCCCTCCCCGCATACCCCAAAGCTAAGGCAATGAGCTGCCGTTTTGACTGACTGTTGTCTTCACGTTACTTGCAACACCTTCAAAATGGTAATGAATTGGACCCGATTTGTATGTGGCAAAAAAATATGAAAAAAATGGCAATTGAAAAATGTCAAAGAGTAAAAAGTTGGACAGGTGCCTATCCAAGAACTTAAACTGGTTTGTTACTCGGAAAAACGATTTCGAATTTCGGTTCTGATTTAATTGTGATTAAATTTAATAATTATTAAGTGCACTTAAGATTAAAGAAACTTGGACGACAGACAAGTAAGGCAGGCGCCTGAGCAGGGACTCAGATTAATGTTGACCAAAAACGAAATAACAGAGGATTCTAGATACAATCACTTTTTCACATGAGAAATGAGTTAACTTTTTAATAATGTTGTCCTTAAGTTAATTATGATTCAGTTTTTAATTTTAAGTTACTTGAAATAAGATGCTGTCAAAATAAGATAGGTAATATATATATCTTTTCTTAAGTTGTATATCTTATATCCTATATGTTATATCTTGTATCTTATATCTTATTTATGCATACTAATATAAAATTGATTCATCGAAAGATTCATCTTAGGAATAAGCAATGCCAAAGTACATTTGACTGGCATCCGTAATATTCTGTTTCTGTTTTCTGGCTGGCAGATTGAGAAACCTGCTCGCAGCGGCCAATGATATCTGCAATCTCACAGTCTGGTATTGTCGAGCTGTACCTTTGGGGTTCTTACTGCGCGGGGGAAGGAGAGGAACAAGAACTATACCGCTAAAGCTAAGGCCTAATCACATTATGAGCGTGCAACTCAACTCAAAGCAACAACAGACCCCATTGGCGGCTCGAACCCGCCGCAGTCAGCGCTGGTCATGCAGGAAGTTCAAGTGCTAGAGAAATGCCGACGACATGTGCGAACCGAAGACCCCGACTCGGGAGTGGCAAAAACGAGTAGCAAAATGCAATATGCATTAGATATAGCTAGAACGAGGCTATAGAAAATTACGATTTATGTAACAAGTTGAAGAATCCGAGCGCATTTATTTCCGCATCTTCCAGCCAGCTGGCAACAGAAAAGAAAAACCAAACAGAAATTATATATATATAAAAATAATAAAAAAAAAAAAATAGGCAGCCAACAGCAGATGAGATGAGAATGATGGAGGAGCGTAATAGTCGGTAAGTCAGTCATTCATTCGGACAGATTGACTGAGAGACGGATAGGCGACGTTGTCGTTGAGGCAGTTATTAAATGTGACCATAAGAAAAACAAAAACCGAAACAGAAACAGAAACAGAGATTGAGAAGTGAAGATCGGTGGAAAAGTTATTACATAACAGGCGGAGACAGTGGGGTGGAGTGGAAATAGGCGGCTTTAAAAAAAAGGGGACCGACGCGCAGTAGACTTATAAAAATCATAGCGCTGTGCGAAGCGTTAAAGCAAAGAATTATAATTTTCCAATCAACTGATAAATTTTTAATGATGCAACTTGCGACGACGACGATGATGAGGATGAAGATGAGGCTGAGGAGACCTCAGGAAAATGTTGTCCAAAGTGCATGCTGGAATTTTAGACGCTGGCTTGCATTGGCATTGGCATTGGTGCTGGCCTCGTCGGACATGTGTAAGAATCATTCCCATAGGTGTGATTGCTGGCGCGCAAGAACAAGTAAAACACCAAATTACTGTTACCAAAGAAAGAGAGAGATAGGGACTTTTCTCTAATGCACTCGACTGCAGGCCATTGGCCGCTGTCCGATGTCCGATGTCCGATGTCCGCTCGTTGCGGACCACAGAGCCGCCGTGATCGATGATGAGCTGATGATGCGGTTGGCTGCCTTCAGAGTGCAAGCATCGAGGAACTTTGGATGCTGACACTGACTTTGACACTGACACTGACTCTGCCGTTGCCCGTTGTCCGTTGTCGCTTTCGCACTTGCTTGGCAACACACGCTGTCCACGACACATTTCTCATGCAAATAACAAACATGTGTGTGCTTTGAAGCTCAGCACGGACTGCCCGTCGAGCCATTGACTCGCACCACTCGCTGCTGCTGATGCTGCTGCTACATTATGCATCTGTTACTTGGCTAATGTGCTCAAGGGAATCATTTCCAGAGTGTAAACACAACATTTTCCGGCTACCTGCATCAGCTTATAGGTAGCTAATTTAAATATTTGTTATTTGATTTCGTTTTGATTTACTGATGTGTACTTCATAATATTCATTTTATATGAATGTACCACTAGGACAAAAAAAGTAGAACGGCGCCCGAGCAGGGACCAGAGGCAAATATATTCAACATATTTATTCAAGTGTAAATTTAAATTTAAGTAAAATAGCTACCAATTGACATTATTACGAATAAAGCTAACATATTCATACATTAGCTGGGTACTATTAAAAAAATATCAAGACTACGGGCGCCCGAGCAGGGACTAAAAGACACAAACAAATCTAATAGCGTAGTTGGGCAGGTAAATGTTTATTTTTAACTGTATTACTATAATATTACGGTATCAACTGTAGTCTAACTATATTACCCGAAGGGTATTCGGGTACCTTGCAAAAAACTGAGGTCAATGTGGCGCCCGAGCAGGGACCAGAGGATTAAAACTAAGCATAAAGATAGACAAAAAGTAATTTTCAGTTTTGTTTGGTAAACATCGCCAAATTGACTTTTGATCTAGGAACCTTGAGCTGATTTTGACATTTCACACAATAAATATTCATTCAAATAAACCAATGAGGAAGAGAAAGGATTTCATTGCAACAAAAATTTTCCATATGATTTGTTTTAGTTGGAAAGATGTTGTTGTTGTACAAGAAAATATGTGTGTCGAGCGGTCTTGCGGTAAATAATCAGCAGGAAGACTCATTATTGGCACCAAATATGATAAATCAATTGTTGAGTTGAGTTGGTTAGAGAAAGAAGAAGAGCAGGGGCGATTGGCAGGCAACCCTCGGGCGTTGCAAATATATATAAAGAAACGATGAAAAAGCAATAAATAGAAAAAGGAACAACTTTTACGCTAGGCGACAGACAGACAGAGAATCAACTGGCCATTAGATGGGAAGATGATCTTGGCCAAGTTAGCGAGAGCCGATGGCCAATTGAGCTGCACATATTTAAGCGCAAAATACGACAGTTATTATTGTTGCTATTACTATTGTTGTTGTTGTTGGGATTGCTGATTGTCGAAGCGCAATCAATTAATTGACAAAGCGCATTGATCGAGACGAAGTCAACTTTTTATGGCCAAAGCGAGTGCCTGTCTCTGTCTCTGTCTGTCCGTCTTGTGTCCGTCTCAGTGGCTGGGCTTGCTGCTGCTTCCAGGTAATTGAAAAATAAAAAGAAAATGCGCGAAAATCGCAACGCATTTGCCGCCATCATCGGCAAGGGGCCGAAGCGTGCGAACAATTTGGCCAACGATTCGACGCGCTTTTTGGCCAGAACCCGCGACTGTCTCTCGACTCTCAATTCTCGATTCTCGATTTCTTGGCCATTTGCATTTGGCATTCTGCGCAATTTGTATGCGTGCCGCGTGGAGCAGGCGGCAAGAAATACGCGCTGCCCATTTGGCGCCTCGCACAGACACCTGAGACAAGGCTCCAGTCTCGATTCTCGATTCGCGATTCTCGAGGGGCGAGTCGGGGTTTCTATGGAGAGTGGCCAGCGGCCAGCACAGAGACTGCACGATTCGCACAAATGAAAATATAAACTTTAAATTTCCTTATTAAATAACGGTCGCCAAAGCGGCAAATACACTGCATGTACACTGCACGCAAAATCGCCTGAACCTTACTTTGAAATTTATTTTCAATGTAATTTCATAGATTTTGAATATTTCTTTAATTGTATTTTTTGTTTTTCGCTGCTAAACTAAAGCAGTTAAAAAAATTTGGGATTTTAAATGGACAAAATTAAAATATATTTTCAAAATAATTCTAAAAAAAAATTTTATGGATTTTTTATAATTCTTTAATAAAGCTTTCTGATTTTAGCTTCTAAGTTAAGGTTGTTTAAATAATTGGGGGTTAGAACTTAACAAAATTAAATCAATAGTTTTTTATTAATCGCCTGAACCTTATTTTAAAAATTATTTTAGAAAATATTTCATTGATTTTTTCTTTAATAATATTTTCTGATTTTTGCTTCTAAGCTAAAGGAGTTTAAAAAAATGTATGAATAAAAATTGACACAATTTTTTTTATTATGATTTGTAAGGAATATTTTATGACAATTTTTGTTTGCACACTAATTTTCTCTCAGTGCACAGTGTACCGGCCAAATCATCAGACTAAGCGTAAACACTTGAAACTGAACTCACTCATGGAAATCTCTCTCTGGGACGCAGGTGCGCCCAGGTGCCGTATTGCATTACCTCTCGGACTGCGGACTTGGGACTGGGACTGGGACTGGGATTGGGACTGGGACTGGGATCGGGACTGGGGATCCCACTGGTAACAGTGAGAAACTATTCACAATTGTTGTTGGTTAGCCAATGTGTCATAGCTCAAATGTGTATGCAAATAAATCAGCTGCAAGAGTTCAAAACAATTTAAAATTTTTGTTCCTCTCGATTAAAAGCTGATAAAGTAGTCTTATTAGTTTTAAGAAATATTTGCTAAAGAAAATACAATTTTGAAACTTGATATATACAGAGAGAGAGAGAGAGAGAGAGCGAGAAAGAGAGAGATTTATTTTGATTGTATTCTATTTTAATTTACATGCATAATATATAGATAAAAATATATAAAATAAAATAAAATAATATAAATCTACTTTATGATATCTTGAACGTAAATGGAGTAGCTATTATTAATATCCTAATATATGTTAATGTAAGTATTAAATTATATTGAATACCAAATTAGCTTAAAATTATTTATATATATGTAATGCTATATAAATACGAAACTTCTGTACTTATTTACTTGCTTTAAAAACGCTTCCACACTTAAAATAAAAATATACTGTAAATGTTGAATTGATTTATAAATCTACAACCTAACCTCTAATTAAATAATGAACATAGCAATTTGGTGCAGCTATCAAATATGGTTTATGTAAATTTTTAAGACTCTGGCCACCCGCAGTTTCCCATTTTTTAGGTCTCGCTTCAACAACATGTTTATAAATATAATTTCTTATATATTTTCACATCGTAAACTCATTCGGATTTTGATTTTTATATTTTGCTATAAAAAACATTTGTTCTGGTTTTTTCATTTGTTTTAGGGACTTCGCTGCAGTTGGTTAATGCGCCTCTAGTGACATAAAAGCCTAAGAGTTTTTCGTTGTTCTTGTTTTTTTGTTGTTGTTTTGTTTTTGGGGCTCGACACAAATATGTAAATTGATGATTTTTTATGGGATTTGATATTGAAAGAATTTGCATGCGTCATTCAATATTATGGACAATATATATTTTAGTCTTTTGTTTTGGATTTTATATTTAGAAGATTTTCTTTTCTCTGTTCAACTTGATTGAATTCATTTTTTAAGTATCTGCTTTTTATATTCGATTTTTTCGGTTTTTGTTTTCTGCTGTTGCCCAATTAGGATTCTCTATAGAAAGCCAATGAGTTTATTTGATTTGATTGGCTTTTAATGAATGCAGTTCCCCCTCCCTGCCTTCCAACTCTTTAAGAGATCTATTCGATTCGATTCGATTCGATGCCATTTCATTTCCATTACCCTAAAATTCAAAATTCATTATTGTTGTTTTATTTGTGGCCCATTGAGCCCATTGTGCTGACAATGTTTATAGATTTTTAATTGGACACAATGCATGTTTTTGACTTTTTTTGTTTTTTTTTTTTTGTCTTTTTTTAGCTTTTGGTCAGCAAGGTCGCCAGCCCTTTTTGATGGACGGCATTTTGAAGAGGTGCCATCTTTATTTGCATACCCAACCAAAACTTGGATTGGCTTTCTTTTAGCTTCTACGTGGGCTTCAATGGGCTTCTGGTTTTTTAAATAGAACTTGCTAAATCTTTAAATTAAGCAAATTCTTCTAAGTTACATTTTTTTTCTTGTGAATCTTATAAATCAATTCGTGGAATTTTAATTTGTTTTTAATGCTTGAGCTCTATATAGTATAAGGCATATTTTAACCAAATTGATTTTATTTAAATATAAGAAATATAAGAAAGATAAAGAGCGAGTTAGAGAGAAAGCAAATTCACATAAAAATTCAAATTGAAAATTTAAGGAGTAATTAATTCCAAGTACAATTAAAGGCATAATATAAAAAAAAAAAATTCGTGTTGTTGTCGCATTTTCAAATTTGCTTCAAAATATCTAAAAATGTATGTTAAATGTAAAATATTTAAGGAACTTGAAGTGAGCTTCCCTAAGGCTTGTTGAGAAGAGGAAAAAACCAAAGAAGAGAAAAGCAGTCAAAAGTGATCATCTGTGATCATCCCCCGCCTCCAAATTGGATTGTCTGAGCTCAGTGAGAACTTCCGTTTCCCATAGCGGCGTTATTTATTTTATTTATTATTTCGCGGTATTCCGTTTCAGAAAAGCATCTGCGGAAGCGCCGCACATTTTCGAACCGTTTCTTTTTATTTATGAATTCTTTTCTTTCTCTTTCTTTTTTTTTTTGTTTTTGGCGTTATTTCTAACCCAAAACAAGCGGCATAAAATATATATTTATTGCTCCACTTCACTTGCCAAAAAGGACAAAAGATGGTCGAGTTTCCTCTGCCAGCAGACGGACAGACAGACTTGGGTTCACATTGAGATTCCCAGGACAACCCTTTCGAGCTCACCTTTGTTGTTGTTGTTGTTGTTATTGTTGTTGTTGTTGTGCACCCTTCGCGCTGTCTATCACAAATCTGTCGCGAGGGTTGCTCACCAACAACAACAGCAACAACAACATCAGGTGAGCTCGACTCTCTTTCTACCTGTGGCACATCCTACCGCCATCCCCCCCTACCCCTCCCCCGCAGAGTGCATCAGTTGGATGGAAATGCAATGCAAAGTTGATCTTCGCCTATCGATCAACACAATTTGATTCGCATTTCTCAGCCTGCGACGTGGGAACCCATCACAGGTGCTGTTTCCAACTAGTTTTTATTCGTAGATCTGTGTAGCCTGAAATTTGATACACACACACACACACACCCTGGTCTAGCTGAATAGCAGCTTCCGCAGCCCATTTTTGGAATATTAGATTTTTGTTGCAAATATTTGCTTAATCTTAGGAGCTGGCTGAAGGAAAAAAAGGTACGAAAAATGAGACAACAAACGGAGCTCATAATTTGCACTCGAGTTTCCTTTTGTTGGATAATTTTTTTTTTTTGACGAGTTTTGGAAATGGCAAATGGGATTTGTGGACAATAAAAAAAAACAAAAAAAATATTATGAAAACAACATATGTGAACAGCATGGCAACAGTAGCAACAACAACAACAATAACAGCAACCGTAATAATCGCAATCGCACAAATCAACAAATCACGATCACAAAACTCACGATTTCTCTAGCCCAAAAAATTCTCAAAAATAATACAAAAAAAATCCGAAAATGTAATACACTTTGCAGACATTATCAACATCAACATGTGAATATTCTGCATCAACTTAATTGACAGTTGACACTAGATAAAATAAGATACTATATAATATATGTTGGTTACAATTAACTTTGAGAGTTAAGAAATTTAGTTCAGATATTTATAATTTTTCATGCAAGAAATTTTATATATATCTATTTCATATTTGTATTATATAGAAAAAACAAAAAAATATTGTTTGTACAATCATCCATCCAATCATCAGGATATAGTGCACCGATTCGTCTGATTATCATTCAAAAAACAAAAAAAATGATAAAACTTGAGTCAAATCAACAACAGCAACAAGAACAGTAGCAGCAACAACAACACACTAAACAACAACAATCGAGTTGGCAACAGCAAAAATAATCCTATGAACAACAGCAACAGCAAAGCTACAGACAACAACATTAGTATTGGCAATGAAAGCAACAACAATTCTAACAACAATAGCAACAGCAAGAAAACTAAGCAACAAGAGCATTGACAATCTTACTATCAACAACAAAAACAACAGCAACAACATTGTACTAACAGCAACAGCAAACATAGAACTGACAACAACAACAACAATCGATGTTGCCAATGCGCTGCTTGAATGAGCTTGGTCCAAGTTTCCAGTAGCATTGCCAGTCAGTCAGTCTGTCAGTCACTTTGTCACTTTGTCAGTTTGTCAATTGCAAGTTGGGCGCTTTGCTTCTGGGCTGTTGTCAACGTTTGATCGGAGGGCATGCTTCAGTAGCTAACAAGCTAACGAAAAATTGTGGCCAAAATGTGTAGGCAATTTGTCAATATGTTATGACAACGACAACAGGCAGCAACAGGCAGCAACTGGCAGCAGTAGCAGCAACTGGCAACAGCAGACACGGCAGCAACATTATTGACATTAGGGCACCTGTTTGTTAGCCAACTTAAAACTATGATTACCGTTGTTGTTGTTGCTGTTGCCATTGTCATAGTTGCCGGCAGCACGCGTACACACACACACACACACACACATATATATATATTGGTCTGGGCACAACTCGTGACTGACTTGAAAGACGCAGACAACGTTAATCACAGACAAAATAAAAGCCACGGCTAACGAAAAGAGAGCCCAAGTGAAAGAGCCAAATGCTAGGCCAAGTTGTTGTTGCAATTGTTGCTGCTGTTGTTGCTGATGTTGTTGCTTTTTAGGTTTTTGGTCAATGAACAAGAAAAATGGATTTTCACGGTTACATGCGTCGCGTAGTTCGCTCAGCTACATGCGAGTACTTGCACACACACACACACACACACACACACACAAACATGCATGTGACATGTTGCCAAGAAGCAACAACAACAACAACAACAACAACGGCAGCTGTACAAATTGTCTTAGGCAAGTTCGTTGCCTAAGTCTTTCGTTTTGGGGCAACTCGCAATTCATCTCTATGCTTTTAAGATTCAACAGAAAGCTAAAATTAAGCTACACATTATATAATATTTAACTAAGAAATCTAAAAATCAATACTTAAAATAAATAGGAATTAAATTATATATTTAAAAAACTATGAGAAGAAAACTCCAACAGGTTTCAAATTAATAATTTCATTTTAATAATTATATTTATAAATTTCTTAATGTGTACCTCAAAGTTCTAAAACAATTAATAAATTTCGGTTTTTATTTAAAAGTCTGGGACTCTCTAGTAAAATAAAATTTAAAAGAATTTTAAACGCACTGCTTCATCTCCTATATGCTGGATTGTAATATTAGTATAGAATTCAAATGTTTCTGATTTAAAAACCAATGTTGATAATTGTTATAGTTGCCTACAAAAGTATTCCTACACATAAAGATCTTTATCAATTCGATTCATAAATATATTTAAATGATATCATTCATTAATATTCGAAGCAGCAACAACAACAGAAACAAGGGGGCGTGGTCAAACGCACTTCCTTTGCTTGGCGCATCCCGATTCGCCTACAAATTCCCACGCTGATGCTGGTTGCTGCTGCTGCAAAATGTGCACTATTACAACTATTGTAATTCCCATTATTATTATTGTGCAGGACAGAGCAGGTAAAAAGGACACACAGAAATTCAGGTAGGGCATGCGCCCCGCTTATCGCACAGACGGACCGACAGACAGACACTGAGGCTGTCATTTGACTGTCGCCTGTCGCATCGATCCCTGAACCAAAATTGTCACCGTTTTCCTTTTTTCACTTTCACTTTCACTTGCGCTTATCGCTTGCTCCTTAATCCCAATCTATCTATTATACAAATTCCCTAAATCCCAAAATCCGTGAACGGCAATTGTTTTGCTCGCGTTCTAATGAGTCCATCAGCAACCCAAATGAGCCCAAAAACAGACCCCCCACAGTTCCTCGGGTTCCACAGGTTCATAGTTCTGTTCCGTTCCGTTCGGTTCGGTTCAGTTCTTCGCTTCGCGGGCGGTGCACAAACATTAAACGCGTATGGAAATTAACATTCGGCTTTTCAACGAAATATTACACGGCTCAGCGACTGTCTTAACACTTCAGCTCCTCCTCAGGCCCACTTCTAGTTTCCCCAAAACTGAGCTGAGCTGAGCTGTTAGTTCTAGGAACTGCCTCGAAATGCGTTTAGCATAAACGCAAATAAAACCTATCGACGCTTCGGTAATTAAGCCGTCGACAGGTGGGCAAACGCCTCGTTAAACAGTAGAGAAGCACTCACGAGTTGCCCCTTAAAAGTTTCCATATATATATATATATCAATTAATATTCGGTCAGAAGTTTACATATATATTAAAAAATTGTATTAAGTTGTTATTTTAAAATAATAAATTAATGTAATTAATTCAAATAAAAAGGCATTTATTTACTTAATTATTTTTTACTTTTTTGCAATTAAGGGGCATAACAAAATATTTAATATAGTAATAATAATCAAAAATTGAAAAAAATAAATTGAAATCAATTAAATCTAATTATAGCTGCCTCTGAACTATGGCAATATTTATTTTAAAATAAAAAAAAAAATGATTTGATTCGATTTCAGTTTGCTTAAATTTCAATATTATTATGTTAGTTTATGTCTTATTATATTTTGGATTGATTAAATCTCTACTTTGAAAATTTGCATTTTGGCTTCAGTTCCAGGTTTTTCTTTGTTAAAATTTAATCAATATTAGTTTGGCTCATTTCTTGTTAATAAATTTTGTCTTCAAAGAAATAATCAAAATATGATACAATTTATATTTTTATAATTTGCATTTTAGTTTCAGGTTTGAATTTATAATGGTTTTCATTTAATTATTAATATTTTAGTTAATTTCTTTATAATTTTTTTCTTTAAAGAAATCATGAAAATATGATAAAGTTTCTATTTGAATAATTTGCATTTTGTGTGCCGCGACACGTGCACAACTTTTGCTGCAGCAACAACAGCAGCGACAACAACTGCACCCACACAATTCTCCCCGTCCACTTTGCTGTCCCCACACACTGTCTTGACCCAGTGAACAGCAGCAGCAGCAGCAGCAGATGACAACTTTGTGTGCATAATTAATGTACTTAAGCAGCAGCAGCAGCAGCAACAACAACATTAGAGGGTTTAATAACTTGTTTATGGTTTTAACCAGTAGGCAGCAGGTATTCATCAAGTGGCTTTGACCACAAAGCTTAATAGGGCACGTGCCCTGCTTGTTAGGCCAAGCGGCCAAGTGGCCGCCCCTTGTGGTTGCTTTTCTTCTTCTTCTTCTTTTTGTTGTTATTGTTGTTGCAATCATTGCACGCAGCTTGCCGTTAAGTTGGGCTCAACTGTACCCAACTGAGGGGGGTTTCCAGACTATAGACCAAAAGCCAGAGTCGCAGCCAAGTTAAGGCCTTCACTTAATGCAGCTGATGAAGTTATTAAAACTTGTTGCTGCTGCTGCTGCTGGCAAACGGCAGTTAAAAATCAAAACAAGATGCGGCCAAAAACAGAGAAATGCAATTGCTAATGTTGCTGCTGTACTTGCAGCTGCTGCTGGAGATTGCTGCGACTGTTGCTCCCATTGCATGTGGAGCAGCTGCTGCAGGTTGCCTGCTGCCTGCTGCAGGTTGCCTGCTGCCTGTTGCCTGCTGCCAGTTGGCTTTGGCTTTGGCTGCCTGCACGTTGTCTTTCAAGTATTTGTCAATTAGATTTTTAATTGCTGAAATATGAATGTAGGCGCAACAGCAACAGCAGCAGCAGCAACAGCAACAGCAGCAGCAACGCATTTGCCATGACTTTGACGTTGACAGCAGCAATAACAACAACTGCAACAACAACTGCAGCAACAACAATATTCTCGAGCTGCTTTTTTATGATGTACACTAACAGAGGCTATTTTAGTTTTTATTATCAAATATGTAACTCATTAAGAAGACATTGCAAACGCCTTCAGCTATATAAACATATATAAAAATATATGTTTATATAGATGCTTAAAAGCTATGTTAATTAAAGTCTGCTGCAGGCATATATATGTTTATATCGAAGTCGGACAAATCTACATAATTTATCAGACGAAAACTATACGTATTAATAGCTTGGCAATTGAGTTATCTTAATTTCGAAACATTTATTAATATCCTAATTTAATGTTATATAATTTAATAATATATAATTTATTGATCGTTAAATAATTGTGGAATTTTTGTTTTTCAATTAAGTACATTTACCTTAAAAGTGTTTTAATTTTTTGTTTTAATTGCATATGAATTTAATGTTCAAATTTAATGTTAAAATTCAAATTATTAGTTAGATTTTGTTATTATTATTTAGTTATATTTGCAACTAAAAATATTATATTTTTAACTGGCCTGCTTCTTTTTAAGATTTCGGGATTGGATTATTAAATGAAAAATTTCCTAACGAAAATATTCCACAAATTCTTGAACTTATTGAGGCAGAAATAACATTTGTAGTGAAATTTTATATAGAAATGGATATGGGCTTTAACCATAATCTTAAACCAAACTCACCCAAAAAATCAGATGAACCTCTTTTAACGCTTGGTTTTATTTTGGTTGAATGCAAACTTTTAAACCATATTTAAGAAAATTTACCAGTTTTTTTAATAATAATAAGAAAACTATATGTTTTTTATAGATAATAAAATAAAAATTATTTTAATTTCAAATTTTGTACGAATGCGAATTAAAACATAGATTGATGTGGCTTAAACCATGAACCGAAACGAAACATTTTTTTGTGTGTTGTAGACTTTTAAATAATATTTTAAAGGGTATTTAAAAGTCATCAAAACTTTGCTGTTGCTTTTGTTTGTTTTTTGTTTTTGTTGTATTGCTTTAGCCTGTTTTGCCTGTTGTAAACTTGTTGCGGCTGCAAGAGAAGGCGAAGCAGACGACGACGACGATTATTAAATGCAACTTAGATCAGATCAGCTGCAGCAGCAGCAGCAGCAATAACAACAACAATAACAACAACAACAACAGCAGCAGCAATGGCAACGACGGCGACAGCAGCGAACTCGATTAAATCGAAATGCAATGCTTCTTAGAGTCCGCTTCAGCCTCCCCGCCCCGCACCGCCCCGCCCCCTTTGGCCAATGCGCGTTCAGTCGAAAGCACGCTCGTATAAAGCCAAGATGAATCGCGTGCCTGGCAACTGCGGCTAGCTGAAATATTATTATTATGCCTTGGCTAAAAGTGAATGATTGCCGTGGTGGGGCGCAGCTGCAGCAACAGCAACAACAGCAACAACAGCAACAGCAACAGCAACAACAGCAACAGCAGCAACAACAGCAGCAGCAACTGTAACGCACAACGGCAGCAACATTGCAACATTGGCAACATGATGCGCGTTGATAGACGACGATAGATTATCAGCAACAGCGAGAGAAATGGAAAGAGAGAGAGAGAGAGCGAGAGAGAGGGAGCAGGGAGGTAAGGGGGCGCACAAAGAACAGCCAAAAACATTTTGCTGTCGCTTCGCTAATTTACGAGCCAGCTCGCAAAAGAAGCAGCAGCTACAAGAAAGCTAAAGTTGCTGTTGCTGTTTGCAGTTGCTGTTGCTGTTGCTGTTGTAGTTGTTGCTGTTGCTGCAATCTAATTAGCGACACACATTGCACATACGCCACGTGTGTCTGCCTTGCCCAGCATCGCATCATATTAGCCATATATGTTTGCATAGTTAACTGTTAGACACACAAACACATCAGCAACATCAGCAGCAGCAACTGCTTGCCGCACGGCCGCCTCGCTTGCAACGTGCCTCGTTAGTTGCTGCTGTGGCCATGGCCAAGGTCTATGGCTGGCACGACAGCAGCAACTGCATCTGCAGCAGCAGCAGCAGCAAATCTGCTGTTTTTTCTTCTTATTTTTTTTACTGCAGCCAGTTGCTGGCCTTGCTTTGGACAGCATGTTGCATATGTCAAGTCAGGCAGCAGCAGCAACAACAACTGGCAAACAACAAAAACACCTGCAAAAAATTGTTGCCGCATCTTTCCACACAAAGCAGCTTAACGTCTACATATATATATATATACATATATATCTATTTATCTATTATGAGTTGGAGCTTCAAGATTCCTTTCTCTTTTCCAAGCACGCAAACAAAATATCTCTCAATAACTTTTTGGAAAACAACAACAAGAGCAACAAAACACACACAACATAGAATCCCCGAAAAATCGAACAAAAGCGTATCAGATGGCGCAAACAATACACCCAATATACCCTAGACAAAGCTGCGTAGATAAAGCTTTAAGTTATGTTTTCGAATATGTGGAATAGTTTTAAATAATAAAGGAATTACGAATCAAACCGAACAAGTAAACAAAAAATATTAAAACGCCCAAAAGAACGACGACAAATAGTCTTATTTCAAAAATATAAATTTGTAATGTGAACACATTTTTAAAAAGTTTATTTGAAAAAAAAAACTGAATAATTTTTTTAAAATACAAATTTCAGGTTTGGTATTTTTTTAGCTTAACATAAAAGCTATTTTTCTAAAAACCAAAAAAAAAAAATTAAAAATAAAATTGTAAGGTGAACAGATTTTAAAAAACCATATTTGACAATAAAATAATTAACGTTTGTTAATTTTTTTTATCTCAACATAAGAACTTTTTTTCTCAATAAAATGGTTTCTAAAATGTAAAAAATTAAAGAGATAAGAAAAATTAAAAAATGTTGAATTTGTACTTTCTAGCTTCGCTCGTATACAAAAATATATGTAAAAATAATAAATTTTAGGGTATACCTAACTCAATTTCATATTCTATTCCAGGGCATCTGGTAGTGTGGCAAACTTAGAAGTTGGGCAAGTCAACAAATGTTTCATTGTAAATAAGCAACAATGCTAGCTGAGCTGAGTAGGGTATCTTGTGCATAACGTGCCGTTCATAATTCAACGATTTGTCATTCTGTATTCAAATATTATTTTATCGACTGCTGCGACATTTGCATTTCAATTGGTTCATCTGCGGCTGGCGACGAGTGTTGAACTTTAGCGCGCGCCAATCAAGAATCGAGTATCGAGAATCGAACAGCCGAAAAAACGAATGAAGAATCACAATTCACGATTTACTATTCACATTCACCTTTTCGATATTGTTGTTGTTGTTGTTTTGGCTTTTCACACCTTCCACTGTCTAATAAGTTTTCGTTGCGCCGCTAACGAGACGCAGCAAAGATAAAGATATCAGTTTCCAAGTGCGGACGGACGGACAACAGACAGACAACTGCTCCAACTCCATCTAGTGCTGCAACACGGCGTGATTCGATTACAACAAATTCAATTCTGCACGCACAACAAAATCGAACACGAATTGACAACATTTTGTGAAATATTTTCTTAAATTATATTATTTTATTTTAAAATTTTGCGTAATAAACTGGCAAATAGTTAACTTTGCTTCAAAACAAAAAACAAGTAATTCGATGTAACAGAACTCATTTAAAGTTACAGAATTTTATGAATATAAATATATATGTTAATAAAAAAATTTAACATTTTAACAAATTGAAATTATTATATAAAAATTTTAAAATTATTGTAAAATTAATCTAACATTGTTTGAATTATTAATTTGAATACGCCTTGCTTAGAAACAAAAATTTAATAATTAGATGTAGCAAAGCAAATTTTAAGATATCAAATTTTATAGACAAAAAAGTATTTTATTTTTATGTTTTTAATGAAATATATAAAAAAAGAAAAAATATTTATTCATGCTTGCAATATATAAAACATATTTTATTTTTTTATTAAATTTAAATTATTATATAATATTTGAAAATTATTACAAAATCAATCGATTATTAATTTGATCGCTCTGCAAGCAAACGCTCACCTCTAGGTTCGATAGGTTCGACCTTATCCGATTCGTATGAACGATTCTTAGTGGCTTTTGACACTTTCGAAAATTTGTTAGCAACGATTTGCATAATTTCACAGTAAATTCCTAATTCTAATCTATGCTGGCAGTTTGGAGTATCCCAACTCCCCGACTCCCAGAACAGGCCAAGAAAAGAAGCAGAATACGCGCTTCGTTTCGTTTCGTTCCGGCACCTGCTGTCCGTCCGTTTGGTCGCTAATAAATAGACGTTCGTATTTCAAAACTTCCAACAACAAAAACAACCGAAAAAAATTTAAATATTTTTGAAAGGGAGCCCCAAAATAAAGTCTTGCAGTCGAAAAGTTATTCAGCTGCTGTGTGACTCCTGTGGCGTTTGTTTGTTCGAAATCAAAACATTTCTCACTCTTGACTAGTTTTTTTTTCTTCTGTTGTTTTTTTTTTATTATTTTAGCCAAAAGACATTTTTCACACCTATCAATCGATTATAAATGGGCGGCACGTTTCTTAACTGGGGGCAAGGCGTTGTAGAAACGCCCCAAATCCCAAAAGCTCGCAGACAACTTAATCAAAACTTAATCAATTCAGTCTGCAATCGGTAGCCTAAGAGTTTAGCTTGAATTTGTCAAATATCGAAACTTTTGTATTATTTGATCTTACATATTGTTCATAAGGCATAAGACATCAAATATGTAATTTATAATTAAAAAAAAACCCTTTTGTAAATCGCTCAAATGTTAATATTTTTTTATTTTTACGTATATTCCTAGCTCACACTCTTAATAATTTTTTACATAAAAATTAAATCTTTAAATTTCATATTAGTTCTCAATTTCTGCAAAAAAACAAATAACGAAGACTATTTAATTTAATTAATTATATTTTCTGATTGAAAAATAAAAACTTTTTGCTCACGTACATTTTTTTAAATTATTGCAATTTTCATAATACAAAAACATTTATTTAACTTAATAACTTTTGATCATCTTTTTTTCTTTTGAAATTAACTAATTAATTAAATTTTTTTTATATTTTTATTATATTTTGTTAAATTTAGTTTCTTTATCTCTCGAATTTTTATTTTCTTTCTTTACCTATTTATTTTTTGAGTTTTTAGTTGCTTATTGATTAAGAATTGAAAGTCATTTTAATGGGAAATTTAAATTGTATTTGATTATTTTATATATATGTTTATTTCTGGTTGAAATCGTAAACCAATAACAATTTTTTGTGGGCTTTTTTTTTTTTTTTTTATTTCAGAAAACATAACTTAAATTTATTTCTTCTGTAAATCATTTGAACTGAGCTTTAGTCTTGTGTTGTCTATTTCCAGATAAATTGTGCTCACAAATGCAAATGAAGATCAAATAGGTTTGCAGCAACTTCCAGCTGCGAGCTATTTGGATATCAATTTTGAACTTCATCTCCAGTTTCAGTTTGTGGTTCAGTTTGAGGTTGAGATGCAACTGAAAATGCTTGAATTCCAATTGGAATAAATAGATATATTCACGGCAATTTATGTATCTTAATTGCGACCCATTCGAAGTGTAAATGTGAATGAAAGAGAACCTTTTTTGGGGACTGTATTTTTCAACATTAAGTTTTTAACTGCAGTCGATTGTCAACTCGAAGAGGAAGCGAAAAAAGGAGAGGTAGATAGAAAGAGAGAGAGAAAGAATCTATTTTGAAATATCAATGAATTTGGCGGGGGCTTGGCCGACGGCCTTTCTCACGATCTTTGGCTACTTTAAACACTTGCTTTATATTTTGTATTTATGGGCGATAATTTTAGTTCATTTTGTAAGGTTCAATCCAGTTCATTTCAGTTGTTCTCTTAGGTGAAAGGTGCAATCTCAGATATCTTAGAAAGTTGGAAAAATTAACTATGCAAATGTTTTAAGGTGCAGGTGGAATTTTATTAAGGCTCTTATTCTTCTCATTTCAATTAAATGTTGCAGTCAATTGCATTTAAAATATTTGATTCATTTTATTTTCTTCGAATTCCAAGTTGCTATCTACTCGACGGTTTATTATTAACTGATTATTAACAGATTTTTAGAAATAAAACATAAATAATAATATTTTGACAGATCAATAAAAAAAAATTAAAAAGAAATGTAAATGCAGAGATTTCAATCGCAGCTGATTGCCAAAAAATGAATAGATTTAAAAATAAAAAGTTGAGATTTAGAGACAAATGAAATCGTTTAGCTGATGGCGCGGATTAGGCAGCACCAATTAAATCAGAGATTGTCAAAATGCAACTCATCAATCTCTGGTCAAGAACTATGAAAACAAGCTTTGCATAATGCGAGTCCAACAACATTAAAGAGCCACTAATTTATTGGGCCAAATATTAGCATTGGCTGTCAAAAGGCTGCCAACACACAGAGTCAAGAAAAAAAAAAAACAAAAATACAAACTCAGCCGGATTTGCCTGTTGGCGTGAAGTTAATGCCGTTGACAGTCGCAGAAATTCGATGCGAATCGCATGAAACGCATAAAAAATCGTTAAGAATTTGTTTTATCAATAGCGAAAAAACCGATAAAGAATCAAAAGTGTTGTCGCCGTCGCTAAGTCTGAAATATATGCGCGCAAAGAACTCAATAAAAATGTTAAAAATGTTAACAAGCGACTTCAGCTTCAACAGCTGCAAGATCCAAAAGAAATGATTCTAGAAAAATTGGTCGGATTACAGGAACTCTCACTCAAAACATAACGGAAATCTATCAGGCATATTCAATTATTATATAATATTATTATGAATATTTATTTATTTAAAATCGTAAATGAAATAAAACTTTATTTAATTCATCTAATTTAATTGCTTAATATTTATGAGACTTAAACCGGCTTAAAACTAGTTTGAATTTTTATTATTTATAAATTAAATTAATTTGTAATTTAATAAAATTTAATTTTAAGCATAAATGCCAGTTTTTTAACAGATGAACAATATTAACTGAGATTTTACGCATTTAAATTGGTTCCAAATATATATATGTATATATATATTTATACTGTGTTGAACATTGGAAATTTAAACTGAACCAGTTCAAAAGCGAACGTTGATTAATTATATTACATTTAAATACATATATATAACTTTTATAACTTTTTTCAATATTTCTTTCTAGTTCCTCAATGAAATGAAATCGAAACTCAAAAGTACTAAAGATATTAAGTTTTGAGTTTCGATTTAATAATAATCTTATCTACAACAACTTTATTTTTATACTGGAACTGGAACTAGTTTGAAGATTTTAATGCTAAATTCAATCTTGGATCTAGACTCAGTTGTCAAGGTCATTAATTTTAACCACAGTTTCTATCTAGATCTTGAACTAGAACTAGAACCAGTTCCAAGCCGTCTCGAACACAACATGTGAACAGATATTAAATAAACTACACACAATATTATTTTAAGCACTTGTAAAGTGTGATTCTTGATTGGAACTAGAACTAGAACTGGTTCCCAGTCGTTGTTAATGACTTGATTAAAATCGATTTAAAGTAGATTACGTATGAGATTATCATAAGCACTTGGGTGTTGCGAGATCATTATGAATAAATGCCGCGATTTAGATAGACTTTCTTCTGAAGATAAATGCAAATCAATTTTGAACATCAACAACAAACAAAAAAGAAAACAAAAGCAACAAAAACAATCATAAAATTGCCGATCAATTTGCGAAAAACAAAAATGTGTAGAAAAACAATCAAAATAAAAACTAAAATAATAATGAGGCGGATTTGGAACAAAAGCTGCTCGCTAAACTAGTCAACTATTTGGTAACGGTTTTAATTGTCAACGTGTGGCGCACACACACAACACACACACACACTGAGAGTCTGATTTCTGGTTTTCTTTGGGCCATTGTGTGTGGAGTGTATTGACTTAGATTGCCAGACAATAGTCCTGATTTTTATTGTTCAACAGCAGCAGACGTCGCTCGCACTCAAAATATTCGTCAGATATCCGAAAAAATAATAATAACAATAACTTGAACAAAAGATTGTCATAAAATTTATTATCTTTTACCGATATATTTGTTTTTTTTTCTGTTTTTTTTTTGTTGCTTAGCTTAGTTTGTCTTAAGTGCCCCAAAGTCTTGACGTCTTTCTATCTAGCCAGCTATCCGTCCATCTTCACGTCTGTTTTGTGTCTATTTTTTTATTTTGTTAAATGTTCTGCGAAAAAAAAAAAAACATTTTAATTTAAATTGCATACAAATTATGTGTTGGTTTTTTTTCGACATTTTTAATATGCTGATATGATAGCAGCAGAAAATTATCGGGTTGTTGAACCTGGCCGAAAAAGCTTCTGCCAGTTTGAGGCTCCCTTTCTCTCGTTGGACACCCTAGGCCCAGTTTTTAATTAATTTTATGAGCGTTACATTACCAAATTAAATACGAAATCTAACACAATCCACGATTAGTTTAATGACTGTGAAAAGATTTCGTTTATACTTGAATCTTATCTTAAAGCGTTAGGCGATAAATTCAATTTGCAAGTTTTCGCAGCAAAAACAAAAAGTAAACAAAAAATGGGCACAAGCCAAGTTGCCCCCATGTGGCATGCCACACGAAGCAAATGCATGCAACAAGCGCATCTAATTCACATCAAAATCCTTTGCAAAGCTTACCTCCTCAAGGAACTGTCGTTCTTACCCAATTAGAAATGTTCCGGGTGCTCAACCGGCTAAATTGAACCGGCTATTAAAATGTTTTTTCGGAACAAATGTGTTTTTAGTAACCAAAGTAACCAGTGCTATTGAGACAGCAAGACTTATAGATTATCACACAACACACAAATAATAAACTAATAATAATAATCACAAAAGCTAGAAAGCTGATCTTGAAGTCATTCGGTTCATCAGTTTATTTCAAATGATCGATAACTTTTTCCGTTTTCTTATTATCGATATTTATGGCTTTTCCGACTCGGTTTTTTAGGCATAACTAAAAAACGAACCATGAACAAAGAAACCAATCTCATGAGAATCGGTTGAGTTTTGGCAAAGTTATGACTAGGGAAAGTTGAGATCTATCCTTATATGGGAACACTAGGGCATAAATTCGAAAATTTTTGACATGAATTTGGACCAAAAATTTTATTTTTAAACTTAAATGTAGAATTCATCTAGATACCGAACCATGAACAAAAAGACCATCCTCGTGAAAATCGGTTGAGTTTTGCCAAGCTAAGGCCAAGCTGCAGCATATTTCGATGCATCGATGATTATCAAGACCAAAATCGATTTTTTCCAATTTTGGGTCGATAATCTTTTTTGTGATATATCGATGCATCTGATATAAGAATCGATATTATTTCAAATTAACATCACTACATATTGCTGATTTGGGCTGTTTTAAATACTCTCAGTTATAAAATATCTTTGCATAATAATTTCCTGACTGACTCTAATTGAATCTTTACACTGTATTTTGCTGTAGGATCTAAAAAAAACAACTTAATTTTGAACGATTTATGAGAGAAGTATTTTGGGTAATTTACTATTGATAATTTCAGTATCAAGGCAATATTTTGCACAATTTGTAAATGTGACCAGCTCTAGAAGAATAGGAATAGAAAACAGAAAACCTCAAATGCGGACAGAATTCTGGTTGCAATTGCAGATGGCAACAGTGTTGCAGACATTCGAGCTTGCCGCTTGCCGATTGGCCAGCAAATTAACGCTTGATTAAGAACCGAACCGAACCGGGCAGCCAGGCACTTAGCCAGACAGAGGACTGGCCATGGGCAGGGGTAAAGGGAAGGGCAGGGGCAAGGAGGTTACTCGTAGTTCTGGTTCTGCTTCGACCACTTGGCCGACTGCCTGCCTGAGTGAATGTCCGTTTGTCCGCCGACTGGCTCGACAGTCCCGACTGTCTGTCCCTCTGTTTGTCTGTCTGTGTCGTCTCGGCTACCTCTGTCTGTGGCACTTTGGCGAAAATGTGTTGCTAATTGTTGCACTAAACTGTTGTTGGCATGCGTTTGACAGTCGGTCCAACTGATGGCCATCAAATTGGCACCAGCTACCAACCAACCTGAGTCTGCCACAACTTGGCCAAATTGCCAGCCAATTCTTGCTTTATTTGTGTGTGTGTGTATATACGTTTTTTGATACCCTTTCTACACGACGAGAAGTGTTTAAAAATTGGCATGAAATGTGCAAAGAGAGAAATATATAAATTTATTTTTCTCCATTTTAGAAATTGTTATTTATTTGAAAATTCCAAAAATTTTTATTTAACATTGTTGATTGAAATATATAACGAAAAATTAAATAATTGTATATGACACGAAATGTGACAAAAATCAAATTCGTATTTGGGAAATATATAAAACTATTTTCCACATTTATGAATTTCAAAAATGTTTGCTCAACATTGTTGGTTAAAAGAAAATATTCATATATAAAACAAAATTACGAAAAATAAATAAATAATTTCTTGTGTGTATTTGCGTTGTTTTTATAGATGCAACAACTGTTGTGTAGTGCATTTAAACTTCTGCTAATTGTCGCTGTTTCATTCTGATTTTGTCGTATTTTTTTTTTTTTTAACTTTTTTTATTTCTTTATTTGTTTTTTGCCTGCCTCTTGTCAATTTATTTTGATTGAGGTATTAAAATGCTTGTTTACACAAATACCAAATGCGCCGCATGCATAAGCAATGATGCAGGCAAAACGGCTGCCGTTACACCACACCACCCCTCCCCTACCCCATCCCCCATTTATCTCCTCCCCTGACCTTTGCCGAGTTGCAGCTTATTTGTTTATAATTTATGCGCGCTGTTTGATTTTATTATTTGTTTAATTGCATTTTAATATCGCATATTGCAGCTTCCGCACATCCGTTCAAAGAGTGTGTGTGTGTGTGTATGTGCGTGTGTGTCTCAGCTGTTGCTTCCGCATCTGTGGCAGGATGTGTGTGTGTGTGTGTGTATCTCCGAGTGTTGGTTAACTCATTAGCTTGCTGATTTGCCTAAGAAATTGGCTCAATTTCAATTTAATGCACATTGTTGTTTTTTATACGTGCCCCAAAGGGGGGCAGGGCGCGGGGAGGCGGGGCACATTATCAATCAGCATTTGCCGCATCTCATTGCGAGCTGGGCGACACATTTGCATGATTATGCGCGCAGTTCCGGTGTGTTTATACAAAAACAAAAAAAAACAACAAGCATTTAATTTCAATCAATTTTGTATCTTTGTATCTGTGTATCTGAGTATCTGAGTATCTGCAGGTGGTGCTCGATTTGCAATTCGTTGCTGTTGTATAATTGCGCGTTCCGAACCTTAACTGTTGTTAATGAGCCAATGCCATTTGATATGCAACTGAGTCAAGTTGCAAGCTTAATGCAAATTGATGCCACACATTTATTGCTGCTTGCCACATTGCTGTGTGCAGCAGCCACGTAATGGCCAAAACACTTAACATATCGGATATGGCTTATATCAGCAATTGGCAATTTTAATGCCAATATATATATATATATATATATATATATATATATATGCACATAAGTTCCTTGCACAACATCGTTATCCAATTAGATGCTGTTGTAATTCTGAGAGCATTTTATAATTATTTCTTTAAATTCTTTCATTCATTTTTCACACTTATCTAACGTAAATATGTAAACTAAATATCTTTTGTTGAAAGATTTAAAAAATGTGCATTTATTTAGAATTTTTATTTTTTGGTTTATTTTTCATTTTTTCTATCAAACAATTGTATGCAAACTTTTAATTTAAATTAAATTAGAAAATTGCTACATAAGCCACATTTAAAAATCAATTAAATTGTAGAACATTATATATTATATATTATTATTATATTATATTATTGGGGATTCATTTTTCTTTAAATATAAAGTTAAATGTAAATCATAGTTGGAATTTAAATATTCTAAAGTTGATCGCAGTTCGTGTCATAAGATTTTTGTTTATTGCCGCAGTTTTGACTGTCGACAGGTCGATAAGAAAGGATTTTCAGTCGACATTTCATGTCCTTCGGCGCGTCAACGTTGCAAAAAGAGGGACCTTAACTTATCGGGCCATAAAAACCTGCCACATTTAACCTTCTCCCTCCACCGCCCACCCACCCCCTGGGAGGAATCCTTGGCTTTAACGAAAACATGACAGGCTTCAGTTTGTTTTAAAGAGTAGCGCCAAGTACAGCGCAAGTTCTTGTTTTGTATACCCTGTAAACACACGATATTCAAAGAAAGGCATCTCGAAAAATATCTCTCCATGTTTTTTATAGAACTTGCTTAAGTTATATGCTAAGAAAAAGAAAGACAGTGGCGACAAAGTTAAATAAAATAATTCGTAAGAAAGTAGTTCTAAGGTAAATGAGTAAATACATAGAAAGAGAAGGAGAGAGAGAGAGAGATTTGTAGGATATATAAAATACACATAATATGCAGCAAGAGCAATGCAAATTTATATAGGAGGAACTAGTTCCAAGGTAAAGAGTGGAGAGAAACAGAAAATAAAATGGCAATTCAGGGTATTCAAGAGTAGGAGTGAGCGAGAGAGAGAGAGAGAGAGAGAGAGAGAAAGAGATCGAGATCCAAAATGCACAAGAAGGAACTCTAATGTTTTGCAAAACTAGCTCCAAGGTAAACAGTGGAGCGAAACATAAAATAAAATAGCAATTTAGTGTACATAAAAGAGAATCAGTAATTTAGAGCATATAAGTGTAAGAGTAAGCACAATTTGTAGGGTATTGAACCAGCGCTACACCAAAATAAATAAATGAATAAATAAAATGATTTTTGTTGTTGTTGTTGTTGTTTTGGTTTTATCTGTTTTGAGGCGTTTAAAGATCGATTCGATTCAATTCGATTTCGATCGGATGCGTTGCGATTTAGTTGTTTTCTTTTGTTTCGTTTTGCTTTGTGCATTGTTGTTGTTGTTGTTGTTGCTGTTTTTTTGCTGTGGCTTATTTAGCAAACAATAAAGCAATAAATCAATCAATTATCAGTTAAACGCTCGCAAGCGGACAGCGGACAGGCACCGCAAATGCAATAAATGAAAGCCTTCTTGGGCGCAGCTTTTTATGAGAGAGCGAGAGAGAGGGGGGAGGGAGAGAGAGTGAAAACGAGTAGTATGATAATTTGTCAGCAAGACATCAGAAGATGAACAACAAAAGTATCTGCCAGATACATATACATATATATATATATATATATATATTTATATATATATATATATATATATATAAAACTGGCGCGCATTGCGTTGACTGTTTTTGGAATTAAGCCAAAAGGCGCACTGGCGCCTAAGTAGGTCAGGCTCCTCCAGCGACAATAGCTGCCAATTTGGGCGCACAAATTCCTGGACTGACAGGAGAGAGAGAGAGAGAAAGAGCACTCGACGCATGCCAATTAGGCCCGGCCCGAAAACAGTTGGCCCAGAGTCGGGCGAACGCCTGTTGGTATGCAACAGGCCCAATTTGGTCGACGCCCCCGCCCGCGTCTATTGGAGACAATACAAGATACTAGATACTAGATACTAGATACGAGATACAAACGGGAATGTCACATATGCATATTTATATATGCTTGATCCAATTATGTGCGTATTCTTATATATCTGCAGATAATCGAGTTTAGTTTACAGTTGCTTTTTCAATCAATGATCAATGATCAATT
The DNA here is from genome assembly GCA_004143825.1 of Drosophila micromelanica. Lineage (NCBI taxonomy): Eukaryota > Metazoa > Arthropoda > Insecta > Diptera > Drosophilidae > Drosophila > Drosophila micromelanica. The sequence goes on along the minus strand of SCDY01000955.1, from coordinate 6,264 downwards.
TATAAACATTGTGATCTCGAAATATATTCATAAACATTTTCGCCATGCATATTTATAAATATATATATATGTGTTTTAATATAGTTATGGATATATATATATTTCTTTTGTTGGTCTTTCGTGGTCTCGCTTTGATTGTTTTTATTGCGCCATATAAATTAGTTGGTTCTGCGGCATCTTTCGCGATCTTTATGCAAATCTAATGCACTTTTAATGGACACGCGCTGAACGCCCCAATTTAAATAATTTAATATGAATTTAAGCAGAAATTTGGAAATCATTATCAAAGCTCATTTAAATGCGGCTCGATTCGCGAAAGAATGCCAATATTTAGCCAAAAAGAATCCGGCCAGGAAACATAACTAACAAGCAAAATATCAAGTAACCATAAATATATATAAAAGCCGAAGAGTTCTTCTCGTCTTTTCTAAATATAAAACGAGAAAGTTATCTTCAGAGAACTTAAAAATTTAACAAATAAAATAAAAATACAAAATGCAAGGAAAAAACTATATATAAGTATATATTGTGCATTTTTTTTACAACATTTTACAAATAAAAAGGAGTAATTAGAAGCACAAAAAATTAGGCAAATAAAATAAAAATAATTGAGAAAAGCAAAAAAAAAAAAAAATTTAACAAATACTTTCAGTAAATTATGTGAAAATGTTAATTTAAGAAAAACACAAAAGTAAGCTTAAGACCAAATATAAGAACATATTGTGCATTGTTTTTTGTTTTACAAAATTTTAAAAATATCTAAAAAATAAAAGAACTGCACAAAATAAGGACAAAACTCAGACAAATATAATGAAAATAATTGAGAAAAACAAGAAGAAAATAAATTCTTTCAGTAGATTATGTGGAAAAATATGTTAAAATTAAAAATAATTAACAGACAAAAATATAAGTGAAAATTGCTTAAATTGCATTTGCGCTCAGGTATTTCTCAAATTTTTGCACTCAATATGATTTCAGAGCAAGCTAATCGTTAATGGGACAAAAATTTGCAATCAGTGGAAGAGAAAAAAAAAATTAATTAAAACAAAAATAGGAGACCAGAGGCCAATTTCACAGCTTAAATGGATGGTGCGAAAAGATTTATATAACGGCTTTCGATAGTTGTGTCAGTTGAGCTTTGCGGCGCAGAGGGGGCGGGTTACAACCATGGTCAGAAGGGGGGGCTTTGTCAAAGGTGTCTCTGGCAAAACACACATCATCAAAGTTGGCCCAAAGGGGCCAAAGTAATTGCCAGAAAGAAGCAAAATATTTGCCAGACCTTTAGCTAATGAACTGTTAATTTCGCCAGGCAAGCGAAAGAGAGAGGGAGAGAGAAAGGGAAAGAGGGATGTGCGAGAGGTAGGAAAATGCTGAAAATTAATTGTGTTTAATGGCTTATGGATTTTTGTGGTATGCAAACCCCTTTTTTTTTGCCATTGATTTCGTTTCTTTTTTTTTTTGGCACTTGATTATGCAAAGTCTTAATTTGGCTAAACGAAGCCGCTGGCAAAGCTGGCCGAGCACTTGGGCCACACATTAATTGGCTTGCACAAACACAACAAATAAAGCGACTAAACTAAAGGTTACAGAGCCGAAATTTAAATACACTTGTAATCTTATGAAAAATGTTAAAGTAAAAATGTTATTCTACGATCTAAACTATATATAATATTCTATAAAATATTTTATAATTTTTAATGATATTATTTTATATGTAAAATGTTGAAGTAAGTTAATCTTTTATACATATATAAAAAATATATATAATTGAAATTATATATTTCCGATAATATGATATAAAAGTATGTTATAATTTTTAATAATATTATTTTTATATTTTATAGTTTTATATGATAAGCATTTATATGATAAACCATTAAGAAAACAATCTAAGAACTTCAAAAGCAAACATACAAACTTTTTTTTTAATTATATTCTAATTTTATAAATATTTAGTTAGTTCTTTATTTATTTGTATTTATGTTTATACAAGCATTTTTTAAGAATTTAAGATTTATTTCTTTTTTATTTATAAAACCTTTTTTTACGAATTTAAAATTAATTTATACTTTTATTTATATTTATTTCTTTATTTATATTTATACTAAAAAACACCAATTTTTTTAAGAGTTTTTGATAAAGATGACTTGCTGAGCTATACAGTTACACAAATTGTAGTTTACTCTTTTGTTAGGGTATATGAAGTCTATGAAAATGATATCGCCATGGGGACACGCGATCTGCTCGCGCCAAATATTTGAACAGCATTTATGAGGGCTGGCTTTCTATGAAATCTGCGCTGAAAAATGATCTCTTCGACTGGAATTATGATGTATGAAATACTGCATATATCTACATATATATATACAACATATTCATGTATACATTCAATAATTGCGCTTGCCCCGTTGGGACAGCGACGGCTGCTGCAGCACCGCTCTAATGGCATTTTAATAATAGATTACGATGATGGCGACGACAGCCTCCGTTCGAGAGTCCGTCCGTCCGACCGACCGATGATGAGCTGAGATGGACGCCCCGAGACAAATGTGCAAAAGCCACACACAAAAATCGCCAACAACCAAAAAAATCAACAAAAAAATGAGACAAAAATAAACTCTTAAAAAATACAAGAATGAACAGTTATCGTCGGGGGCACGAAGTTTCAATACCCTGCTACAGATTTTGATTTGAGCAATTAAGTTTGCAATCGAAAAATTTGTTTCTACAAATAGTTTGTTGTTTCTGATATTTTGTTCATATAAAAATAACATTAATGAAAAATAACATTTAGATATAATATATAAAGTTTTTTCGATCTGGCTCATCTTTTCATAGAAACAAAAAAACTTTACTTGATATGCTTTATGATACAGTTATATGATCTGGCTGATAAAGAATATAGATATATATATATTACATTTATACATTTAAAAATCATTTTTATACTTAGATAGTTTACCGTAGAATTAAAATTTATATTGTATGTATTTTGTTTTCTGAATTTTATTGAAAAATAAAAAACCAATAAAAAGAAGAATTCTTCCGTGTGACAGTTGACAGTTAGAAAGCCAAGGCTGAGAAACTGCGCAACTTGCATTATTTGCATAATTAAACTCTAATACAAATTGGCAAATGCAACAAGTTGCAGGAAGAAGCAGCAGCAGCAGCAAAGACTTTGTCTGAGAACTTGGTTCGTTGGCTAATCATGCGCTTGATCAGGGTAAGAGGGAGAAAAATGAGTGGAGGGAGTACGGGGGGATCGGTACTGATGATGACTGCTGCAGTAGTCACAGAGTCTGCGGGTCTCACACTTGGCTGCATCAAAATGTGGCAGCTGGCGATGTCAGCGTGACTCACGAAAAAATCACGAAAGTAAAAAAGCTTTGCTTAAAATCGATATTTATTGATTTTCGGCAAATGAATAAACTTTATATAGAAATGATAAGCCTGCCTATGAAATTTAATAGAAACTTTATTTATAATATATATTTATAATATTAATAATATATATTTATAATATTTATAATATATATTTATAATATATATTTATACTATATATATATAATTTTTTTATGAATAAGAATTTAGATTCAGAATTGCCTTAGTCTTAGTTTTGACTAAGATTTCATTGTTTCCATCGTAAAAGTTAATTACAATGAGTATCTGAATATTATATTATCGTCCATTATAAAAAACAAAAAACCTGTGTACAATATTTTAGAAAACCAAAATGACAAATGTTTTATGGCTCTAAGACCGAACGTTGTTAAAGCCCAAGAAAAGTTTGCTGCATTTCTCGTGTTTTGTGTGGATATTTTTCTAGAAGCTCGCACAACTCGGATTGGATGTGTGTGTGTGTGTGTGTGTGTGTGTGTGTGCAGTGAATTCGATTCTGTGTGCTGGGCACAAATGGCACAATAAATTCCCATGACAACTAATTTAGCTGGCGGTGATCGAAGCTGATCGTCTCTCATCTTTGCCGCCAGAGTTGCTGCAGTTTGCTGCAACGTTTTATTGACTTTGGCTTTGGCTTTGACTTTGACTTTGAATTTGTTGCCATTTCTTTTTTTCATGGGGTTTCTGCTGTTGCCAAATTATGCGGCGGACGGGAGTTGAATAAATGCCTGGCATTAAGTATACGCCACCGAGTGTCAAAGAAAGCCCACTGCGAAACACGCCCATCAAATTGGCGCGCACAAAATACAATTATTAAATGCGAACAGCAAACGAGGGGGCGACGACTGTTTAACCGACTGCAACTAGATGCTGCAGATGCAGCTTTGCCGCAGGCCAACAACAACAACAGCCAGTTGACATTGATGCGAGAATGTTGCTGCCACGACGTCCATCAGCGCGCTCGGATCGCGTCTGTCGCGCCTGCGGCTATAATTTAACACCCACGCGATTCGGTGGCTCGTGGTGGCTTGTGGCTTGTGGCATGTGCCGCATGTGGCATGTGACCTACAAATTCAAACAGTCAAATCCAAACGTTTTTTTCATACCCTGAACCCAATGGAAATGGCTAAAAACTCGTAGAATAGGCAAAATATAAATAAATTATATATATTTATATATTCATGATCAAGACACATACGTTTAAAATATAGATCCCTCTATTCCATACTCAGAGCATATTTATATTTTTTATTTCGATATACTTTATCAATATCGATAAAAATCGATCAAATTTAATCGATAAATCTAAACAAAAAAAACCTAACAGCTAGCGCTACTGAATTTAGTATATTTTTCTTTATGAATTTAGTTTCCAAATGTATTTGATTTTTAAGTAAAACATAAAATTGGGTTCAGGGTATCTTTTAGTCGGACCCTCCCAACTAGAGCACTCCGTCTCGCTTTTAACTGCTGTGCGCGCTTCTCAGGCAGCAATTTGTCAAGTGCCAGCAACGATGGGTCTATCGATCGATAACGATAACCGCGACAGGCCGATAGACCGATAGACAAGGCGCTGCAGATCATAAAGCTCTCGATTTTATGGACGCGCCAACCGCGCGTTGTCAGGCATTGTAAAGTTGCATAACTGCAGTTTAGAGAGCACGCGACATTTTGTCGCAAGTTTACGGTCAGCTTGCCACACGAGCAGCCGCAGCCTGTGGCAGCTAACGAAACCGGAGATGCACACGAATGCGATAAGGCGCTGAATTATGATTGGATGTCGCTCATATCTATGGCCATAAACGACTCTGACTCTGCTGCAGCGGGTGAAGGAATTGGGGAGACGCAACGGGAGGAGCCTGCTGAATGGACTCAGAGTTTGTTGCACAATGCGAAGGCTAAATTAATTGCATTCGAGTCGAGTCGAGTCGAAAGCTGCGCAATTTGCCAATTGATCAATTGTGATGGCCAAACAAGCAAAGAGATAAAGAGAGAGAGAGAGAGAGAGAAAAGAAGAGCGAGCCAGAGAACTACAGGTTGCATCCTTGATTCAAATATTTGTTGATATGCATTATAAAAGTGTTAACATGTAAAGCTCTCGAATCCATGGATCCCATACTTCAATTTCCCATAACTTTGTCAAAAGTGAACCGATTTTCACGTTTGATGGCATTTGTGTCAAGTTTTGTCCCATAGATTGATTCTACATTTAAAGTTTATGCATTTTTAAAAATAAATTTTTTTTTGAAATTTTTTATGAAAAAATCATGTGGTCCCCCCTTGTTAATTTTTGAAAAAAAAAAAAATTTATTTAAATTTAGAATTGCGAGTTTATGTTTTTAATCGATTGGTTTTGGCACAAATAGTATAAAAAACAACATTAAAACTGATTTTGAGGGGGTCAAATATTTGGTCAAAAATCATGCCAAAATGGACAAAAATTTTGACATGTAAAGCCCTCGGATCCATAGCTCTCGTATTTCAAACTCCCATAACTTTGACAAAACTGAACCGATTTTCACGTTTGATGGCATTTTTTCATGATTTGTCCTATATATTAATTATACATTCAAAATATATGCATTATTAAAAATTTGTTTTTTGACATTTTTGATGAAAAAATCATGTGGTCCCCCCTTGTTAATTTTGGAAAAAAAATGTTTTTCAAAATTTAGAATTGCGAGTTTTTGTTCTTAATCGATTGGTTTTGGCTCAAATAGTATAAAAAACAACATTAAAACTGATTTTGAGGGGGTCAAATTTTTGGTCAAAAATCATGCCAAAATGGACGAAAATTTTGACATGTAAAGCCCTCGGATCCATAGCTCTCGTATTTCAAACTCCCATAACTTTGTCAAAACTGAA
>SCDY01000954.1:0-40627 GCA_004143825.1 Drosophila micromelanica | reverse complement strand
GATTCTACTTTTAAAATATATTCATTTTTTTAAATATAATTTTTTTGATTTTTTTAAAAAATTACAAGGGGGGACCCTTGTTCATTTTGGAAAAAAAAAATTCGTAGCTCCCACATTTCAAACTTCCATAACTTTGTAAATACTGAACCGATTTTCATGTTTAATGTCATTTTGGTCATAATTTGTCCACCAAATTGATTCTACATTTAAAATATATGCAGTTTTGAAAATATCATTTTTTTGATTTTTTGAAAAAATCACAAGGGGGGACCCTTGTTCATTTTGGAAAAAATTTTTTTTCAAAATTTAGATTTGCGAATTTATGTTTTTATTCGATTGTGGGTGTCATAATTAGTATAAAAAGCAACATCAATAGTGATTTTGAGAGTGTAAAATTTTTGGTCAAAAATCATGCTAAAATTGACAAAAATTTTGACATGTAAAGTTGTCGAATCCATATCACCCACATTTCAAACTCCATATCATGCCAAATTTAGGAAAAATGTTGACACGTAAAGCTCTTGCATTCTTAGGTCCCATATTTCAAACTCGCATTAATTTTTCAAAACTAAACCGATTTACATATTTGATGGAATTTTGCACTCTGGATTGAAAAAAGTTTTTTATTAAATAAATAAAGGACGTAATATTTAAGGACATTGACCCAGATATCTTACAGTAGCTACTATTTGATAAGTATCATCAAAAGAGTTAATATAAAACCTGAACCTTGTATACTTCACAACATATATGAAATAATTATGCCAATTTGCAATTGTCTCTTGGCCAAGCCTTTGGCTTTGCATCTGATCCCAACGGTGATCAAGGTTCACAGTCCATATGCATAATCATATGTGTGTTCGTGTGCAGTATGCAATTAAGGGCCGACGACAGTAAAAACAAAAACAGCGAAGATAAAGAAAGACAGAAAAAATTGTGGCCCAGAGACGCGGACAAAAGAAATGGAAAGTGAAGTCGCGAGTTGAGCGAAAAGCGATTCCAATGGGCGCGTTGACCGAAGTTCGGAGCGGACTTGCATAATGATTGACATCGACATCGTTTGTGGGGATCGGCCCTGGTCACATTATTTTGTTGTTAATAAACAATAAGAGCTTAAGCCACGCACCGTTATACTCGTAACTGCACCGCCATAAAGAAAAGGCCAGCAAATTGTGCAAAGCATTGTCATATAACTGGTTTTTTCTCTTTCTTCTTTCTTTCAAACGAAACAAAAAACTCCAAACTGAAACTGAATGAATCTGGAGTTGCTAGCGGTGCAAGTATCTGAGAGATATACATTATTTTTTATTATTTTTAATAGCCAGCGAATTTCCCCCATTTCCAATGAATGCTACTAGAAAAAAATTGTGTGAAAAATGGGATCGTTTATAAATGCTTTGCATAGATTTTAATCAATTGTTGATCATTTATCAATGTAGAAATGGAGTGAAGATGATGTGACTGCGATTATGGATAGCTGTTTAGCTAAAGACTAACATCTTTAAATAGCTATTTTTTGCAAAAGAATATTTATCTCAATGAAAATATATTTCAATATTAACTTATTACTGAAGTATTATATCTAACATATAAGATAACTTTTTAATTGTCCCACCTTGGAAAAACTTACCTTTCTTTAAGGAAAATATTCTTTAAATCGTAAAAAAGTGACTTTTAAGTTTAAAGTTTCGATTTGAACACAGAATTCTAGGCTTTTTCTCTGAGTGCACGCATAAATTTAGCTTTTTGGGTAACCTTCAACAAACCTTTTTTAGAAAATGCCCGTATTTACTTGCAGCATTTCTCAATCGAAATTTTGCTGTGCGTCATATGAAAAAATGTAAACATAATTTGATTAGCATGCCGAGCACGTCCCTGACCCAATTTCGAGTCGAATTCAGTTTTTGGCTTTGGCGTCAGCGTAACTGATGATAAACGCTTTAAACTGAGTCTAGCACAATAAATGCTGAGCAGGTAGGCGCTGGGCTGCGGGCTGAGGAGCGTCATCGAGGTAACTGCGTGTGAATCACACCGGATCCGGCGTGCGACAACTACAAAAGCAACAACAACAATAATAATAATAACAATGCATGTGCCCAATGGCTTTAATGAAATCGAAACCAACTCGCTGGCCAGAGCCGGAACTTTCGATTTCTTTCGATTAGCCGGGTGTGTCCCATGGTCTTCTTTGGTCTTTTCGAATGCTGTCATCGCTTGGGCAGCCAAGGCGCCGGAATTTGCGAGTGGCAAATCCGCCAGCGTAAACATAAATGAAAGTTCATGGAGCAGCAGATGATTTTTTTTTCAAACGAGGCTGTATCCAATCGGCAAAGCTATTTTTAACAAGTTCGTTATTTCTTGAGTTATATATTTATTTTTGGCCATTTCGGTATGGTCCACATTCGTTTTTCATTTGCCTTTTCTGCCTCTTGATCCCCCTTTATTTTTAGCCAGTTTTGCGCCATTTCATCATCGAAAATTGCGCTGATTGTTGAAATAAGAGAGTACTTAACGTGTTTCTGGCACAACTTGAGTTTGTGTACAAAATTGGGCACACAAATATTTAGCTAATTGAGCGTAGGACACATAAATTGTTTATATTTCTATAAAGTTGAATATCAGCAATTATAATATTTACAAGCATAACTGTTTCACAGCTAACTTTCAAGCTTTCTTAGAAACTTCGTTGTATTTTGACGGCTTTAACAACTTAATTAATAAACAAATATTATAACTTACTAATTTCTTTGATATAAAATGCAAGCGTCAAAACAAAAGACTTAGGCAACGAACTTGCTTGTTATTGTTAATTTATTTTTGTCACTTTTGTTTTTCTCTTTTCGTTTTAAAGTTTAAACAAAAGCAAACAATGCACTCGAAACACACTAAATTAAGCAATTAATTTATTTCCGCTAGACTCCAACAAAGGTCACCGCCTTTAATGTTGATTTAGCCAGGCCATAAGCAAACAAACACGTCGACAACTGTCGCCACAACAGTTAAGCTTTTATTGTAAATATTTAAGCGCATTATATCATTAATGATTGCATAACGCAGGCCATAATTTAATTTTCCAATGCATTGGCCAGAATAATAAGCGTGGCCGATTGGATAGACGGCGGCTGCCGTTAGGAGGTGAATCAGCCGCATCCCTTTGTGAATAACAATGGGAATTAGGCAATCGCGGCGACGCACTCGACGTCATCAGTTACCTTGACGAGCATGGTTGCCAAAAACAAAAGGCCCACAGAAAGCGGGCTGAAATGAAAAGTTGCTACAACGGGTTCGGGTTTTGGGTTCGGTTTCGGCTTTGGTCGGGGCGCAAGCGCCAGAAAGAATAGCCGAAAACGGCATGTTTTGCATGCTCTCAGTATTCGCAGTCTCGTGCTCGCTCTCTCCTTCGCTGCTCTCTCCCTCTCTCGCGCGCTCTCTGGCTGCTGTTGTGGCTCTCAGTCGCCGCTGTGCAGCGAGCGGAGCGGCCAACAACAGAAAGGGGTCAAAACTTTCACGCGATATAAAATCTTGGTTAGCAATACGGCCGGGCCGCATTTTCATTTCAACCTTGTGTGCGACGAGTCAGTGTCTGCTGGTGCGACACTGCTGCAGTGTATATATACATTACATATATCGATATCGAGACACCGAGCTCGAGTACACGAGAGACCGACTCGTCCTGACCACTAACAACAACAACAACAACAAAACTTCTTCGCGTTCGAGCCGCGCGCCCTTTTTACCCGTGTGATCGAGTCTGAGTGCGAATATTAAATAGTGTCCCAAAAAAATAAGAGAAAAATCCAACAAAAACACACGAGCACACGCTTTGCTCCTGATATATTTTGTGCAACACCCGAACAGATGCAGATGCTGCTGCAGATATAGCCAACGCTCAACGGCAGCCTAAGTGCCATTGTCTCAAAAACCAGTTCTCAAAAGGGATTATAAAACGCTAGGGATTATTTTTAATTAAAGGTAAGGCTTTAAAATATTTTAAAAAAATATTTCAAATATCGAAATATATTTAAATATAGTATATTATATTGTGCGATAAACAGCTAAATATTATTAAGAGCTCAAAATAATATGACACCAGCTTAAGGAAAAGTTAAATTATGCAGAATACAGAATCTCTTAAAGCTAATGGATCTTCAAAAGTTAATTTCGTAACTTAAAGTTTGGTTTTATTCCTTTTATTTAATTTATTTTTGCATAACTTACTTAAAAATGTAAATCCCATTAACTAATTTTGTATAATTGCTAAAATTTTAGTTTTTAAAATAACGTTTACCGTTAAAGTATGCAATGAATTAACAAACTTATTTTAAGTTCAATTCTGAATTATAAGGATACAAAAATACAGATATTAAAATAAAAATAAAGAAATATAAGAATAAAAAATTTTAATCGCTTAAGTTAAGCATATGAGGTGAAGTTATATATTTAATGAATTATATAATTAATAACTTAAAATCTTAATCTGACATCGTGTCGGACATATATAGATTTCCAGCATCAACAACTATGTAAATTATCATTTAAATTTAAAAACGTATTTAGCACATATAACTATTTGGCTAACAAGCAATAAAACCTGCTTAAATCAAATTTCAATAATTGGCTTTAAAAGTAAGCCAATTTAAAATAGTTGCTGTAAATATACAGCTGTTATCAATAGCCGCTTCAAACCTGTCGGCTTACAGCTAACAGTGCTGTGCACCCAATTTCAAGCTAAAAAAAAAACAGGCTGGCTATAAAAAAAAATATAATAAGAAATAATAATAATAAACTGAAGCTCCATTTGCGCACAAAAGCGTTGCAATATTTGGGAAAGAAAAGCAAAGTGTTTTCGGCTTACAACTAGCATATGATAAGTGCACACACACACTAAGAGAGTGTGTGTGAGTGTGTGTGTGTGTGGATTTGCCTATTATTGAAAGAGCAAAAGAAAGCAGACACTAAACTTTCGTCGAATGACGTTTGCCTTGGCGTGCAGTACGCGGAAATTACTAATAACAAAAAAAAAGAGCGGTACTTACTACACACACACACACACACACACACACACTCACTAAATGGTGTAGTAAATAGCCGCTGAGGCGTGAAGCAGCGGCATTTCTGAGACTTTTTGTTCATTAGTTTAATTTGCATAAATCGAGCCAATTCGGCAGCCACCCGCAGACGCAGCAGCCAAAACCAAGTGGAACTGGTACTGGAACTGGTACTGGAACTGGAACTGGCTGCAGTTAGCCGGCGCAACGTTCTCGCCGCCGCTGTTGGTGAAATTTCATCGCGTTTCGCGCGAATGAAAGTCTGAAATTGACTTGTGCCGCTTCTCATTTGTTGCAGTTGCGGCTGCTGCTGCTGCTGCTGCTAGTTGTTGGTGGTTTATGCTCCAGCCAGCAGCAGATACAGATACAGATACAATTGCCATAACTCGGCAGTTTTCCATACTCACACATGTGTATACATGTATTTGATTAATCTTGCGAATTGCTTTGTTCAAAAACTGCTCCACTTTGGCGCACATGAAAACAATTTCGCTTTGCACACACACAGACACACACACAGACAAACACACAGACAAACACACAGACAAACACGTTGGCAATTCGTAGATACTTTCGTAGTTGCAGCTTTGGCTCTGTGGAGCTGCATCTGGCCAGCCAGCACGCGTGCTTTGTGCCTGCGCTTGCGGCCCGCCAAGTGGGTTGCGCATACGCAGCGTTGCCCGTTCGCCAGACTGTTGCTGCTGCTGCTGTTGCTGCTGCTGCTGGCACTTGTCATCTGCCCAAACATAGCACTGGCAATACTTTTAATTGATTCCACATACACACACACACACACACACACACACACAGCCAAACACATGCAGGTGAAAGAAGCTGCGCCACTTGCAGCGATATAATTACTGGTTTACTAGCTGCTAGTTGCTGCTGTTGTTGCTGCTGTTGTTGCTGCTGCTGCTGTTGTTGCTGTTGTTGCTGCCTTGGCTTAAGCCCGCGCTCAGTTACTGCCTTGGCGACAATTTTAAATTAACGGCAATTGTCTTTGCCGCCTGTGCAATTTTCACGCAGTTTTCCCAACACAGCGTGAACAACAACAAAATAAACTTTCATTGACAAGAAACAGACACAAAGCAACTGTTGCAACAACATGTGCAGCACATGCCTAGAATGCCCAGGCATGTCTTACCAATAACAACAACAATTACGCAGCTATTTTTTTGATAACTATGCGAGCCAAAGAAGATTTTCTCCTCTTTCTAAATTGAGTTGAGACCACAATTCAGCTGAGATTAGTGGAGTAAAATTATTTTAAAAAAATTAAATTTGTAATATATAAATCATTTGCAAAGTTATTTGCACCGTTAATCAATTTAAATAGATGACCCCTCATTCAATCAATTTCTTTTTGAACCACACAAAAATCAATTTCCCCTCAACCCCCGCCGTGGACTGTCTGTCAACGCTTTGTTAATGCACAATCAATTTTCGATTGAAAATAAATGTATTTTGAAAATCATGCAAATCAATGGGCTCTAAGCGAGAGTCTCAGTGCTGCTTATGATTGTTGCACGTGTGTGTGTGAGTGCAACCGCTTGCAACTGTGGCAAGTGAGGCAGCCGCTGACAGCAATCGTAAAGAAATGAAAACCACTTTCTTTGCATGCATGCCACAAAATACGCCAACACCAGCAACACCAGCAACAACAACAGCAACGGGCCAGGTTGCCCCGCTGCAACTGCAACTGCAACCCAAGTCAAGCCAAGCAAATTGCATGCGTTTTGTGGCCGGGCAGTCGGCCCGGGCTGGCAGGCAAGCGGAACGCGCCGCGTCGGCGTCGGCGTCAGCGTCGGCAGCAAGAAATTGGGTCACTAATTATTTCAGAGCAAAATTCAACCGGCCCCCAGTCGAAGTCGCCGTCGCAGTCGACGTTGCTGCCGCCACAGCTAACGATGCGTTGCGCGAATACGTCGAGGATATGCCAGCTTTATTGGCTTGTCTTTTTGTCGGGTCTTTCTTCTTGGTTGTTGTGTCTCTCTTTTTGGCTTTTGGCTTTCAGCTCTTTCACTGGCAGATCCCGCTGCACATGGGCAGAAAGTGCAAGCCCTTGAGTTTTTACTTTCATTGGTTTGGGGGCAGGAACCGGTTCCGCAATGCTGCATGGTCATGTTCGAGTCCAAGTCCAAGTTCCAAGTGACCAAATCCAAGTGCATGTCCATGTCATGACTGGCCTGCAATTGGATGCTTTGGCGAATTTCGCTTCGTTGGTTTACCGTTAAAAAGAAATGGAAAGTAAATGGCTTCGGCCTGGCCTAAAGAAGGGGGAAGTTGTAAATTATGTTAATTGTCTCGTTTTAGCTGGGGTGCGCATCGATTGTTGTCGTTGTTGTTGTTGTTGGTCAACGTTAGCGGTTGTTTAACTCTTGCTTATCTGCGATCCTGACTAACGGCACTTCGGTCAGTCATTTGGCATGTTTAGCGGCGTCTCTGGGACACGTTTTTTGCCTGCTATTGTCCAAGTTGACAGGAGGCTATCTTCAATCTGCAAGTCGAGGAGAAATCTAATGGGTTGGCAGAGTTGTCTTTGAATACGACTGAAAACCGATTCGAAATTCAAACTCAATTTTTACTCGAATTTATTTTTTAATAATTTAGAATAAGCGGAAGCTAAGCTCTAATTCTTCATTGCAAGTAAAACAAAAATAAATAAAAAAATTTAAAAAAAAATTGGGTAGCCAATATGTATGTATGTATATAAATTGAACTCACAGATTTAGAAAACTTCATTCCTGCGTTTAAAAATCGACGCATCTTTAAACACCGTGCAACAACCAATTTCAATGGGCATGTTAACTCCCGCTCGAAATGTGCCGCTCCATTTAATATATATAATATAACACATATACATAACATATATATACGTATATATATATATATATATATATATATATATATAACATATGCAGATGGTTGGTTTCAACTTCACTTTTCACTTTCCCTTTATTTGCGATAAATGCGTTATCATGTTTAGTTTTTACTTTATTTTTGTGCGCTACGCATATGCGAAAATTTCACGAAAAGCGCTAGAAAAATGAGTGAATGGAATGCCGCCAGGCGCCGTGGCATGCAACAATTTACTTTCATTTGCCGCTGTGCGGCAGACACGTCTGAACGACAGGGGCGGGTGGAGTCAAAGGGGCTGTCGAATACTTGTCTTTTGCCTGGGGGCTGCGGGCGCCTTATCACTTTTTAATTGTCGCCAACTGTCGCGCCGTTGTCGCCGCGGCGCCAAAAACTGGAGCATAGAAAACTAATTGCCTGCTCTATTTTACATAATGCCCGGTTGGCCCGAACAGATAGGACCAAGACGTACAGCTGCGGGCGTTTGTGAAAACGCTGTCAGGTTTGTTGCCTAAGTCATTTGTTTTTCTCAGCAACATTTTTTTGCCAAAACTTGCACAAAGCATAAAATTAATTAAGCAAAATAATTTATCATAGCTTTCCAGCTATTAAGTAACAGAAATATTTTTATTAGCAATTAACTAGCTAAAAAATATTCCACAAATAATTATTGCAATTGTCCAACAGTTTTTATGACTTGCATTTAAGATCTTAAGATCTTCATCGCAACTCAAACTCAAATTAAAGGCACATAAATTGAAATCTAAACTGGCAAGCTCACAAATACCCTTTCGGCATTCAAACACGCTTCAAAGCTGCTAACAAGTTTGTTGTCAGCTGCCGCAGATCTGAAAAAAAGTTACTTAATAACTATAAAAAAAAGTGAACTGAGGCACATACCACAAAACGAAATGAAACGTAAATTGCCCCTTCACTGTCAGCCAGCAGCAGCAGCAGCAACAACAACAACAACAACAGCACGTAAACCTTGGTGGTTAACATTTATTTTTTGCTCTTTTGCAGTTTGCTTTTCTTTGGCGTTAACAATTTCACTTTCACAGCATCCGACTCGAGGCTGCAGTTCGATATAGATATATAGATATAGATATAGATATAGATAGAGAGACATGTGTTAGTTGTTAATTACGCATGGGGCTTCAATTTCTATGCCACAATGGCAAATAATATCGATCATTTACGGCACAGCACAATGACAACAAATTGGGTGTGTGGCAACGGTTGTTGTGTTGTGGTAGTTGTAGCACCGTTACATTTTTGAGGCAATACACAGACGCACGCACAACATCTGCAAGGCAGTGAAACTTTTACTCGCCAAGCGACAGCATCAGAAAAAAGCTATCGAAGTGGTAAACAAAAACATTCCAACGCATAAAACTGACAAAGACCCGAAAACTCTGCTTCGAGTTCTGTCAAGTTTTTTTTATTATTATTATTATTATTTTGTGTGTTAAGCAAAACCTGTGCGTGCCCATTGTTTGCCCTAGCTCTGGGTGTTTTGGGCCAGACTCTGGGTTTGGCCAGCTGTGCTAACTGTGTGTTGCAGGCAAAATGTTTGCCAGCTCAGAAATTGATGTTGTCCATCATCGGCGTGCTCAATTAAGCAAACTGTCTAACTACATTCCCCCCGCTCCCCCTCCCGGCAAGCGGCCACTCATTTGCCGGACATTTGTGTCGCCCGTGGCGCTGCCAAAAGTGTTTGCAGTTTGTTTTGGTGGATTTGTGAAAGCGTTCAATTAACTTAATGAAATTAATGCCAAAATCATCAAAGAAATTTTTAAGCACAGCAAGGATGATTTTTTTTATTTGTCAGCTGCAAACGCATCAAATTTTATATAGATCCACAACTAGACCTAGACTTAACCACACATAATTATTATTTGTCCAATATGTGATCTGTGATTTGGCTTTGATTGTTGGCCAATTCGAGTGTCATCAGTGTGTCAATATCCGGCTCATCTAGCCCAAATTGTCGGTCATCAGACAACGCGCACCACGTAAATTAACAAGAATTAGAACAAACCGAGTTATGTGTGTGTTTGTGATTGTGTGTGTGTGTGTGTGTGGCACAGTGCAGTGGTTCACCTAGTTTCCAACGACGACCAGTCAAGGAGACAGCAACGGCAGCCGGCTGCGATTGTCATTTCAATCAATAGACGGACACCGACGTGTGCGCCCGCTCCAAAAGCAAACAAACAGCCCACAAACAAGCCAATAACAAACAACAAACAGCAACAGCGACAACAACGGCAACAACTTTTCATTGCATTTTCACTTGCTGGCACTTTTCACATTATTTAATGTTTGCCTGCAACAAATTTTTCGAGCTGAGAATATATCGTAAAACAAAAGAGCTGCAAATGCTTTTTTTTGTTGTTGTTGTTGTTGTTATTGTTGGTTAAGTAGTCGGGCATCGGATGCTGCCTTCTTAGCTCTCGCTGAGCTCATAAGGTAATTAGGAGGGAGGGCTGAAAACAAAAGTTGCGCGCTGCCAGCAAGTTCGCACCTTAAGTCTTTTCTTTTGTGTGCGCGCGTTTTTTTCGGGTCCAAATTTGTCCGACAGCAACGATAACGATAACGATATGTAGAAAAGTCAGTAAACAGTAATTTGATTGTGTTAATTAAAAAAGAAAACAAAAGGCAGCTGCAACAGCAACAATAACAATAGTCACAACAACAACAGCAATGCCCTTATATGAAAAAGAGATGCCGAGACGAAAGCTCGCTGGGAGTGCGCATGGCAAACGCCAAACTTTCACTTGCCGTATGCCAAACAGCAACAATAACAAGCCCAGTGTCATCAGCAGTTACACATAACTGCAAACAACAACACCAACAAGAGCGGCAGCAGCAGCAACAATAACAATAACAAGATGAAGCAGGCAGATCAGCTAAATGCCAACCACAAAAAACTGCCCAGAAATTTTGACAGCGTTAGACATTTTCTATACCCTTAAAATGGGTGTTGTCCACTGGACATGTTGCTTGTAATATATATGTATAATATATTATAGTTGAATGTGAATTACAATTTGTGATCCCTTAAGCATATCATTAAATTTCTTCACTTATATGAAATATATCATTTTTTAATAATTTGCTTTCATACATTTCTTAGTCAAGTTAGAAGTGTATAAAAAATTCGTACTATAAAAAAAAATTGCTAAAGACTTCCTTAATGTTGCGATTAGAGCCAGTTGTGATAAGGAATCTTTTGGTAGCTGCTTGTGCAGCAATTAGCTAAAAATTTCGCTGCTTGTTAATTGCCAAGTTTGTGTCTTAAGTCTTTCGTATGCAAATGGGAGACAATTTTGCTTGGGTGAAAATAGACGAGGAAGAAAGTGAAGCAGCAGCGGCAAAAAAAGCACCGTTAAAAGAAGCAGCCCACACAAACACACACACACGCACACACACACTCACACACAGGCAAGCCCCATTCATTGAAGTTCTTTTGGGAGCATTGCGTAACGAGCCAGCCAGTGGTTGTGGTTAGGGTCAAGCGGCAAGTCTGTGGACGCCGCTGCTGACAATGGCGCTCAAGTATTCGTTACTGTCTCAGTGGGTTAATGGTACACTTGCTCAATGCTGGCAAGCCGGTTTTTAGCTGGCGCGTCGATTTATAGCCGAGGCTTGTTAAAAACCCATTTACATGGGGTGTGTGCTCTTGTTGTTGTTGTTGTTGTTGTTGCTGGCCGGTGCAATATGATGGGCCAATGTGACCATCTGTAAAAGTAAAACTGCCCGCTACAACATTCACCACCATAGCCGAAAAATAAAAAAAAAATTAACTAAACAAAAAAAACAACTCAACATTCAGTCAAGTGAAATGCGACGCAGACGCCGCTTACTTTTTTTTTTTATTTCAACCAAATGCGGCAGCCGGCGCAGCAACCTGAGCTCAGCTTGGCGGCAGCAGCTTCACTTGGAGCTGTGTGAAAGCTGCGCGTCGCTGATGCGGTCGTCAGTCGCCGTCGCAGTCGCAGTCGCAGTCGAAGCCAGAGCCACAGCCTCAGTCTCAATCGGCAAGCAGGCGAAGACGCAGGCGCAGCGGCAACGTCTTCAACTCAGAATCGAAGTCGAAGTCGAAACTACGCGCGGCACGTGAAATGTTTAGCGAATGTTAACGCAATGTTAATGCTATGCTAGGCCAAGCTGTAAAGTAAGCAACATCGAAGACAAGCACACACAAATACAAGCACACAAATACAAATTAATGGGGCCCATAAAGTGGGGCCAGCCACTGTGAAGAAAACTTGCAACTGCGTTGGCGTTTGCCTTCTTGTTGTTGCTGTTGCTGTTGCTGTTGTTGTTGCTGTTGCTGTTGTTGTTGGTGGTGTTGCTGTTGAGTGCAGCTCCTCCGTGTACTGTTATAGTGAAAATAGAAAGTGGTTCCTGTTTGTTGCCCGCGAGTTTTCATTTGCTTTACATAAAATGCAGTTTCGGTGACTTCAAATGTGTGTGTGTGTGTGTGTGTGTGTGTGTATTGTGTGTGTGTGTGTCATTTAAGTGCTGTTCAAGTTATGAGCATTAAACCATTTAAAGTTTGCTATTCATTTTAGCTTGTTGTAGCTTTAACATTTAATACAAATAATTTGCGCACCCAAAATTTTTCACTCAATTAAAAAGAAGAATTCATTAATTAATGTAAAAAAGCAAATTAATTTAAACAACAAAATACGAACTCAATAAAAAAATTGGAATTCTAGAAAGGAAATTTACTCTGGACTTGAATACTTTTATTATATTATACTAATACTATATTAATATTGAAACCCACAAACAAATTAAAACAGAAGAGATTTTGAAAAAAAAATAATTTGTACTTTTTTACTTACATAAAATTAAAAAAAATAAAAAGTGTGTACAATTTGGTTACAAATATCAAACCAGGCTCAAAATAGAACATTAAAATCGGTTCGTTTTTGAACAAGTTATATTATATAATGAAACGACAAGGTCAAAGTTAACATAAACACCCTGTATAATAGCAATGCTGCTAACGTTAAATGTTAACTGTTTGAGTAGAATGAAGAGAGCATCGGCCTATATTTTTATGCAAAACTACAACCGTTTTGGCTGCATTGTTTACCCTTGTTCCCCTTTCTTTTCTGCTGCTTACAGAAAGAGACACCAAAAGATCAACAAACCCGAGAAGAAAGCAGCGAGGAACGCGAAGAGACGAACAGCAAAAGCCCCAAACACACAATTTATTGGTGTTTCAGGCGTCAATCGTACAAACAGACAGACGGCTATATAATCGAACAGATTTATATAGCAGCCGCAAAATGGGACACTATACGCGACACAGTTGCCTCTTGGCCCTAGTTCTGTGCCTGATCTTCAACACACAGGTGAGTCGGGATGAAAGTGTTAACCGTGAATTTGACAGTTGGCTTGTAAAAATGCAGATCCGATGTGTCCGATAGCCAATCAATATGATTTCGATTCAATTAGGAAACACCAAACGCTGTGTACAGTTAGAGAGACACGTCGATTGTGGCCCAGTTAAAAGTTGACGGCGTTTCTTATGCAAACCAAACTATAGCGGATCTGATCACTTTCGACGCGACCGACTACCGTTTATCAATCTATCAATATCAATTCGAATGCAAATCAGTGCGCGTCTCTCCATTGTGCTGCGAACGCTCAGCGCTTATAAGATGAGCCCCGATGCTAGCGGTATTGTCGAGATCCAATACAAAGTAAAGCAAAAAAAAAGAGTCTGCAATAAATGAGCTGCAGCCGCATTAAACGGCATTTTGCTGATCAATGTAATTAGCAGCAGCTAAAGCTGACAGCAACACCAGAGAGTGAGAAAGAGATAGTGCGCTGTAACTTAACAGTGGCGCTGTTAGCTTTAACAGTGTGCAAAATGTTAATCCAAAAAAGCGGACGTCAATCAAAGTTGAAAATGTTCATAAATCTTGGGTTCTTCTGTTTTTTTTGGGGTTTTTACTTTAACTTTAAAATGCAAACGTACTTTGCATGTAAATGGACACAAGTGGCCATTTAAACTGCATCAATCACACAGCTAAACGCAAAGCGCAGTATCTTTTAGCTGCAATCGCGTCACGGAAAACGCCAGCCAACTAACTGGCCAGCTGCGTGTCTGTATTGGGGCAGCGAAATTGCAGTTATGCTCTGATTTGTACCAGTTTTGACTTTCTTGTTTATAGCGCATTAATACATTAAGATTGCTATATTATTTATTTATCGTCAGTTTTTCTTTAACGTTGGCCAGTGAAATGCAAGACAGTAGAAGTGGAAAAACTGCAATCCAAAACTGAGCTTCGATTGCTGCATTTAGAATGGGATTATTCATATGGTATCAAAAGCTATAGAAGACAACAATTTTTGTGACTCTTTTCATTTGTTGATTTTTCGGTTATTTCTGTTTTGTGGTCATTTCACTTTCAAAATCAACTCACGTCAAAAAATTCCCAAAAAAATTAAAAAAAAAATCCACAGCGTCATCGTGCTGAGTTGAACTTTCGATTTTCGTTGGGCTGTGCCTTGTCTTCAGCTCAGATAGTGAGAAAAGGAGAGAGAGAGAGGGAGAAAGAGTGGGAGGGAAAGAGACAGCATTACATCCGCTTCCCTTACACAGCCAAAAAGCCATAAAATTATGAACCAAATGTGAAACGGGAATGAAAAGACAAGATTGAAAAGAAAGCGACGCAATCGCGTTCATTTTCAACGGGTTTTCGGCAGAAGGGTGAAGGGAGGGTGGGGCACACAGACATATACCGCCGTCTTATGCAATGGGCCCTGCTCTCGGCTTAGGTAAACGTGCTTCGCTCCGGCAGCCATTTAATTTCAAAATAAATAATCTGAGGTGCAATTTTCAACGCTTCGGCACGCTTCTTTCGAAAAAAAATTTGTAAAAAAAAAATCCAAATATTTCGTGAAGATTTGGCTGGATGCCAATTGCATAATGCGCCTCAAATTAAATGACAAAATAAGCAGCCAACCATAATCAAGAGTTTTCCGCAATCCCAAGAGCCGAGACCATAACTAAATTTTAGATCTACAAGTTTTTGGTAGAGCTACGCAATTGGGCAATATCTTAAAAGCCAAGCATAGAAAACTAAAAAAAGAATGGCAGTTAAAAAGTTTTCGAATAGTACAATATTACAAGTTTTGGTTGATGGAATATAGATGCTTAGTTTTTAAAGAGTATTTAAGTGTGTCAAATGAAATATTTGGGAGTTAGGTCTAGAAAAAAAGATGCGCTGCTTTGAAAAGGCGTTAAACAGGTTTCTATAAATTTTTTTTAAATTAAAAGTTTCAACTAGCTGATTGATGTTAATTAAGTTTCTATTAATAGAATTTTAATAATTGGTTTCTGAAGGGTATTCATGAGGTTTCCATTAGAGTGCAAAACAATAAAATTAAAACCGAAATTGCTATGTTTAGAATTAAGACTATTTAAAAAAAATGCGCAATCTTTAAAGGGTATTCAACAGATATCTATAAGTTTTCTGTTTTGATTAGTTTCAACTAATAAAACGTAATTAAGTAAAATATAACTTTAAATATTTCAACTGGTAGAATTTAAATGCCCAATTTTAAAAATTAAAAATATATAAAAATTAAAATATATATATAAAAATTTGTACTGATCAATATTTTTCATTGTTGCAGCATCTTTCGGTGCACGGCGATGCCTCACACATTGAATCCGCCGCGCTGCCGCTGGAACACAGAGCCGGCTACGGGCCGCCCGCGCCCTCGCCCATTTATGGGGCACCGCAGGGTCCGCTGAGCACTGGCGCCACCAACGATCTGGCCGAGGAGGCCTGGCCGCTGGCCAGCACCAACGACAGTCCGCAGATCAAGCACCTGCAGGTGCAGTGCGAGAAGACGCACATGAGAGTCAACATTGAGTTCGACAGGCCCTTCTACGGCATGATCTTCTCGAAGGGCTTCTACAGCGAGTCGCACTGTGTCCATATGCAGCCGGGCACCGGACACTTGAGCGCCACCTTTGAGATCTTCCTGAACAGCTGCGGCATGAGCAGCTCGGCCAATCACAATGCGGCCGGCTACGGGGCACCGACGCCCTCTGGCAGCTATGTGGAGAACACGATCATCATCCAGTACGATCCGTACGTGCAGGAGGTGTGGGATCAGGCACGCAAGCTGCGCTGCACCTGGTACGACTTCTACGAGAAGGCGGTCACCTTCCGGCCCTTCCAGGTGGACATGCTGCACGCCGTTACGGCCAACTTCCTGGGCGACAATCTCCAGTGCTGGATGCAGATTCAGGTGGGCAAGGGACCGTGGGCCTCTGAGGTGTCCGGCATTGTGAAGATCGGCCAGACCATGACCATGGTGCTGGCCATCAAGGACGACGAGAACAAGTTCGATATGCTGGTGCGCAACTGCGTCGCCCACGACGGCAAGCGCGCTCCCATCCAGCTGGTGGACCAAAACGGTTGCGTCGTTCGGCCCAAGATCATGAGCAAATTCCAGAAGATCAAGAACTTCGGACCCTCCGCCTCCGTGGTCAGCTTCGCCTACTTCCAGGCCTTCAAGTTCCCCGACTCGATGAACGTGCACTTCCAGTGCGTGATCCAGGTGTGCCGCTACAACTGCCCCGAGCCCAAGTGCGGTCCCGGCCTGCCGGGCGGCGAGTACGGCCTGCCCCAGATTGGCGGCAATGCGCTCTCCGAGGAGTACGGCCCGCCGGAGGCCTACGAACGCAACGACTTCGCATTGGGCGGCCTGCCGCCGGCTGCTTATCCCGATCCACGCCATCCGGCTGCCGATGCTAGCGGCGCCTACTCCGAGAACCAGCCCGATGTGGTGCCCTCGCCGCAGGCGCAAACCTCGGCCGTCACCTCGGCCGAGGCGGCGGCCAATGCGGGCAGCGGTCCGGCCAGCTCGCAGGCCCCGCAGCCGCAGCCGGGTAACGGCAACAGCAACGAGCTGGGTCTGCCGCCGCCGCCGCTGCCGGGCCAGCCCGGCCAGTACAGCACCGTGAAGCGCAAGGATGAGCTGAGCGCCGGCGGCAATCTGGTCTCGCTGGGCGGCCGGCCGCGTTCCGTTGAGGGTCTGGACGATTTGCGCGGCGTGCGCCGGCGTCGCGACACCATGGAGATCGTGGTGAAGCCGCGCATCTACAAGCGCAACGCGCAGGAGATGACCGACGTGAACACGAGTCGCATCATTCAGGTGGTGGCGCCGGGCGACGTCAACTTTGCGCTGAACAGCAATGCCAGCAACGAGACCGTTGTGATCCAGTCGGCGCGCTCCGCCGATGCCGAGACCATCTGCATGTCGGTGCCCAGCTTTGTGGGCGGCCTGGTGATGCTGCTGCTCGTCCTCGCCGTGGCCTCTCTAGTCGCCGCCTTCCTCTTCGTCCGTGTGCGCCACTTCGACCGCAAGGGCGCGGGCATGGCCTACGTCAACTAAATGGTCATCCGACACCAACATCAGCACCATCATCAGCACGGCGTGAACAGAAAACCAAATCAGTTTTATGTGCACTTAGCTTCCAGCTTCCCAGCCTCACCTCCCTTTCCCCCGAAAAGCCCCTCACATGTCATTAACTTCTTAACTATTTATTGAGCCCTATTGACTATTTATTTTTTGTGGTTATTTATTCAACTATATCCCATTTTCCATTATCCAATCGGATGGCATATATAGGTCGCCTTATCTGCATAATTCTTTAGTTATTAGAAGCGGTCGAAACGAAATAAACGAAATTGTGACGGTCAACTCTCTCATTGTCAGCACATTTGTTAAGTTTCAGTTATACATAAATGATTTAAAGCTATCTAAAATTACGCGTTTGAATGTTATCGTAAAAGGCACAGCAGCAAAAATAACAAAAATGGAAAAGCTGAAAAATCGTTTACAATAAGTTAATATAGCAGATGTATATATTAAATTATTTATTTATTACTTTATCTGATAGCTGCGAAATAATAAAAAGTTTACTTTTATTAAAATCACACTGTTTCCGTTGGGGGAAATATTTCCAATCTACCTATAAATAACAATAAAAATACTTGTGTTCGCATTTGTATATTTTATGAAAATAGAGCTGTATCTCACTTATTTATTTACGAACACATAAATATTTACATTGATCTTGTTTTCCTTTGAGCTTAACTAGCACACAATAAAATTCATTTATGCACGCATCTTAAATAACCGCCTGAGCTTGCTGATGTCCCCTCGGAACACGCAATACAAAAGATTTCGTCTGAATAATCAACTATGCATACGTTAACTACAAGAAATAGCACTCAAAAAAAGGTAACAAATTTGCAACAACTGTTTGGCCGGTTTACGGTTGACGCCTACGCGGCGCGTGCATCGTTTATTGTGGCCGGCACGTGCACCTCGAGTCCGTCCATGTCCTTGGTCAGCGTGATTTGGCAGCCCAGACGTGAGGTGTCCGTCAGTTCGTAGGCCAAGTCCAGCATGTCCAGTTCCTCGTCGCCGGGCTTATCGGGCAGCTTCTCGTAGTCGGCGGTTTTGAATATCAAATGGCAAGTGGAGCATGTCAGGGTGCCCTCGCAGGCGCCAAAGCCGTCCAGATCCACATTGTTGTTCACCACAACGTCCAGCAGCGAATCGCCCACTTTGCCGGAAGACTTGATTCTCTCCCCACTCGCTCTAACGAAGGTCACGTTCACACTGCGAGCAAACAGCACACTATTCATTAGATTTCCCTTGGGCGTGTTTGCGTTAAACAGATAGCACTTACACATCGTCTTTTTGCCTCCGCGCCAGGCCCAGCGAGAAAGTGCGCGTGAAATTTGATGGTCCAGTGGCGCTGGCCAAACTATTTCGTAGCCAAGCATTACGCAGCGTTAGCCTAGCTGAATTTTTGATTGTGCTGATGACTAGCATTTCTCTCCCTATCTAATCAGTTAGCACACGTGCAACCGCGCGTCTCCCGCTGTACGGCACTTTTTTTCGTTTAATAAACTTTAATAAATGGCAATCAGCAGCGCATAGACGTAGCACACGCAACAGCTCTCTACAGTAAATAATTGAGAAAATTGAGTAGCTGACAGGTGGATCCAAATTCATATGGTTCCAACGGAGTTGCCAGACCATTGTGTGTATGTTCAGTGCTGCCTAGTCCTAAAACATGAGGCGCCAAGAAAATTGGCTTAAATTTTTAATTTGATATGTGTTTATATTGCTGTTATTGTATCAAGATGAAGCAGAAGTTTTTAAACATAACAAATTATACTAATCATTAGCATCATGCATAAACAATTCAAACAAACGCGCACTTTCCTCTGTCAGTCTGGCAGCATCAACGCAAGCAGACAAATCGAAATAATCGATTTGTAGCCCTGTCGATACTTCATTTAACTTGTTTACCTTTTGCAAAAGCATGGCCAGTCAATCTTTTTGGAATGAATTTGAATTAAAAAAACCGCCTTTGGTCACGTTACGAGTAGCAGATACAGGATTTGGTTAGTTAAGATCAAATACAATTATAGAGCACTAATAACATGATAACTCTACACAGCCAAGAATGTTTTCGTGGTCATCAACCGATACCTGCAACAGTTGTCCTCATCTGATGGCTTGGAGTTCAACAAAACAGCAGCGTTGATAGGGAGACTCATTGCACGTCGAAAGAACTCATTTCGCGGCATGCCGGGATTTCGTGCTGTGTGTAAACTAAATGCGGCGCTTTGTCGACTGCTCCGGCTTGATCTGCCGCGTGAATTGGAACATTTTCGCGGCGCCCTGCCCGATGCTTGCGACGAGGAAGTGTCCGGCGAGATGCCCACGAGAAACAGCTTGGAGTTCATCTTGGTGCGTTTGCTAGCTTTTCATCGATTACATGAACGCATTCGCGACTGTTGCCTGGCGTCTGTCAAATACTTTGGACAAATGCTACGCAGCAATTTCTTCATGGAGATCCTGACCCTGCTCATTGCAGCCATAGCGAAAATCAACAAGTTGAGCTTGCAGCAGGCCAACAATTGCGCCAGCCTTTACAACAAACTGTTGCCCCAGAGTTTAAGCTTTCCGCAGGTGGAAAAGCATAATTTTCTGGCCGAGAATTGCAAGCTGCCGACGCAGCTGCACCTGATTAAAGAAAGCCAGGCGCCAGTCCAAGCCGAAGAGGCGACTGCAGCAACTGTTACTCTGCTAACACAACCTGCCGCAGTGGTAACCAGAGTGGAGAAAGCCAAGCAACAGGCCAAAGCGGATGTGGGCACTGTGATTGCCCGCCAAGCGCCAAAAACTCGAACGGAAACCACCTTCCAGCTGGACTCACTGGCGACCGTGGAAGACGTCAAGCATTTTATAGTACGCGAGTCCAAAGCGCGCAAAAAGATGCCCGACAGCTGCGTGACCAAGACAATACAAAATCACGAGTGGCTGGCGGCAAAGACGCTCTTCGAGCGCAAGCTGCAGGCCAGGGATCACGCCAAGGCTTTGAACATATTTCGCAAATTTATTGGTAGTAAAATATAATAAGAACAATTATATTTGTGCATACGTTGACTTACGCTTACAGTCCCGAGACCATGCCATCAGCCAGCTGCACGCGCTTCAGCGTCAGCACGGGATGCTGTTGATGAACGTTGCTCTTCTGTGGAGTAAACCAAGTTAATAGATTGCTAGTTATTGATAGACAATTGTTTCATACCTTGACAAACTTTTTAAAGTTCTTACGGCCGCTGTAGACACTGGCAGTTGTGTTAGCCGCATCAGTTACGTCTTGGCTACGAACGCTGATGCTCATGTTGCACAGGCGCACCTGGATGCTATCCTTGATGCTTGCCAGCCATTTAAGGTGTGCTAGTTTGTCTTTATCATCGTCAGCTTCTTCTTGAATGCTTTGATCAGCTTTGATCTCAGCTTGTGGGTCCGGTTTGGGTTCCGACTTGACATCCTCGTGTAGCCCGCTACACGACAGCCAGCCGCTTACGTCTATTTTGCGAGGTGCTCCCTTTGGTTTACGCACAATATACCTTGATTTTGTTTTAATTTCGCGCTCAAATGGCTCTGTGCAAACTGAATCTTGATCGTCGTCGTTGTCGCTATTA
The DNA here is from genome assembly GCA_004143825.1 of Drosophila micromelanica. Lineage (NCBI taxonomy): Eukaryota > Metazoa > Arthropoda > Insecta > Diptera > Drosophilidae > Drosophila > Drosophila micromelanica. The sequence goes on along the minus strand of SCDY01000954.1, from coordinate 19,665 downwards.
GTTTTCCTTTGCTCCTGTTGAGCATTTGATTTAAAGTTAAACATACCCTCATCATTGGACTCGTTGTCCGACCTGCTCAACGTAGAGCCATTCTTTGGCTTCTTGGCTCCGCCAAACTGGAAGAGATTTTCATCGTCATCGCTGTCGCTTTCGTTTAGCTGCTGCAAACGCAGCCGCTTGCGTGGCTGAGATGCGGCAGGCGGCGCACTTTGGCTTGCCACATTCTTCTGCGACTTTTCAAAAAAGTTACGCACACTGATCCTGTTCGGTTTATTAACCTTTGGGCTGGGACTAGGCTTCGCTGCCGTCATACTATTGGAGTCACTGTTACCTTCAGTGGGTTTGAGGGGTGCACGTTCCACGGTTGCTGAGGTCTTTGATTTGAATTGAAAGAGCTCCTCATCCTCACTGTCATCACTTTTAGCGGCTGTTAATGTAACCTTTTCCGCAGTCTGTTTACCACGCGTTGATCGTCTGGGCGAGGCCAACGCTGCGGTCTCAATCTCCTCCTGCTGCAGCGGATGAGCGCGGGTGGCACGCCTTGGTGAAATAGATGCAGGCTGTTTCTGTCGTAAATTATTTGTCGATTTCTTTGCCAATTGACAGGTGTCAACCGCATCCTCTTCGGTTGCCAATGCATCTGATTTTGCAACATCTTCCGCAATGCCATTTAGCTTGCCATTCGACATGGTTTTAGTTTTCTTTCTTGATCGCATTTGTTCGGGCTGGTCTTCGTCCGAGGAGTCCACAACAATGGAAATTTTACGTTTCGTCTGCTTAGCTGATTTTGCTGTTTTGCTTGGCAACTCCACCAGCTGGACATCATCATCTTCAGAGTCCAGGAATATAGCATTGTTCTGTTTCCGGTGCAACATGGCTTTTGATGGCTGCATTGCCTGTGAATCTGGTTCTGGCTCTGCCTGCTGCTCGCTTCCTGTGCTGAGCGCAAATACTTCTGACCGTTGCGATTCTGCGACGACAAACTCAGTTGAGTTGCCGGCGCACTGTTCCGTTTGGCCACGTTCGGTATTTGGAACCAGGATCGAGGAATCCATTGATTCTGTTGTAGCCATCGAGTTCTCGATTATCTTGTGCGACGGATTGCAAAACTTTTGCATGGAGCAGTGCAATATGGCCAGTCCGATTTCGTAGTCTGGTATTGGACGCAATCCAGCCTGCTCCAAAATACCTAAAAAAAAATCGACTAATTAGACAAGTTAAACCTTCAATTTGTGAGTAAACCTACTTTGCACACTGAATATTGTTTCTGTTGCTTGCGATTGAGAAGAGGCCACGTATTGGATGACCACGACATTACTTTTCGTTAGGAATGGTTTGCGCACACCCGAATTAAGATCCTTGCAGGCGCCGCCCGCCTTCTGCACCACTGGACCGTACATCTCAAGGTGTCTGCGATTCATGAACACAAATGTTTTGCCGGCAAACAGTTTTGTGCGTTCCGGACGCCATTTGATGCTGGGCACATCAGCCGGTTGAACGGGAGCATAGTCCTCCGGTTTCGGCCAATCGTCGGAGACGTGAATGCGGCGGGCTGTCCTCAGAAACTCTCGCCAGAACTCAACTCTGACGATGGGTTTATTCTCCAGCAATGCGTGCAGCAGTTTGACCGTGATCGTAACCGTGTTCATAGTTAGGTGCGAGCACTCTTCTGTCCAAGTTGGCATTACAGCGGCTCCTAGCGGTTTAATTAACTGCTCCAGCTCTTGTAGTTCCGCGCGGGTGAGTGCTGATGCTGATGTCATTAGCTTCAGCTGCGACAGCTGCCAGATGTTCTTTAGGGCACCGAAACGAACCTTATCCCCGATCTGAATTGGAGTCGGCGTCTTGGCATTCATCTTTTTGTTACTTCCAATGTCAGCGTTGAGGAATGTGCCGTACCTGGAGCCCAGATCTTCAACGATGAGTGCTGCCCCTGACCCAGCGCTGGGCAGGCACAGGCGCACATGAGTGCGGCTTATGCTGAGGTCCTCGGACAAAATCAGATCTGTAGACAGGCGACCGACTGTGTACGCCGCTTTGGTAGGCAATAAAACGAATTTCTCCTTTTCTGCAACGTATAGCTTAGTAAACATATGATATATAAATTAAATGTCGACCTACCATTGTCTATTTTAGATAAAACAAACATAATTTACACAATTTAAACAAAGAACGCTATTTTACAAAAATTTACCAACTGTTGGAATTCTGTTGTCAGCTTAACAGTCACAAATTGCGTTTATTTTTAACAGCATTGATGTTGTGCTGGTTTAAGCTTTGTTAACTACTGCTCCTTCATTTAAATATTTTATTAAGAATATACAACTGAATTAAATTGGCTTTCAAGCAACAGTTTTGAGCTATAATAAGTCAAATCAATTTTTTAATTTTATTTATTTAATATAACATTTCTTGGGCTTGCACGCGCTGCGTACCGCGCCTTACGTTCACAGGTGAATGGCAACCGGTAAACTGCATTAGTTTTCTACGCTGCTTTTTGTTTATATTGTGCACATTGTGAAACAATATTTGATTGTGGTCAATGTAAGAAAATAAATAGTGGAAAATGGCACATTTAACGGGCACACGCGTCAGCATGTTCAACGAGTCGTTCCTCAACGACAACGAGCACGACTCGAATGCCGTGCTGATGGAACTGGACAAGGGCCTTCGCAGCGCCAAGCAAGGAATCCAATGTGAGGCGATTGTGCGATTTCCGAGACTCTTCGAGAAGTATCCGTTTCCCATACTGATCAACTCGTCGTTCATCAAACTGGCCGAGTTCTTTGTGAGCGGCTCGAATCTGCTGCGTTTCTGGGTGCTGCGTGTGTGCCAACAGAGCGAGAATCATCTGGACAAGATTCTCAACATTGACAACTTTGTGCGTCGCATCTTTATGGTGATGCACTCGAATGATCCGGTAGCGCGTGCCCTGCTGCTCCGCACACTGGGCGCGGTCTCGCGTGTGATACCAGAGAAGCCCCAGGTGCATCACGCGATACGACGTGCCCTCGACAGCCACGACACCGTCGAGGTGGAGGCCGCGATCTATGCCAGCAGCTGCTTTGCCGCCCAATCGAGCTCCTTCGCCATCAGTATGTGCGCCAAAATCTCGGACATGATTGAGTCGCTGCAGGTGCCGGTGCCCATGAAACTGTTGCTGATTCCGGTGCTGCGGCACATGCACCACGACGCCAACACTGCGGCTTTGGTCAGCAAGCTGTGCCTGGAGCTGTTGCCCAAGTATCCCGCGCAGAGCTTTGTGGTGGCCATCATTAATACGCTGACACAGCTGTCCTCGCGCACGCTGGTGGGCGTGCCGGGTCAACTGAATGTTCTGCTAGATTTTATGCAGGATTTGCGAACGCCAGTGCGCATCCAAGTGTTGCGCTCCTTCAATGAGCTGGCCGGCAAGCAGAGCGTGAATGCCTGGCCCAAGCCCGCCATTGGTGCGCTGATAGATAAATTTAGTCTCTGCACCAATGGCGCCGAGCAGTTCCTGTTCCTGTCCATACTCCTGAAGCTGAGCGAGTGTCCGCTCACCTGCCAGCATCTGCTGAGCGAGCATCGGGACGCTCTGCTGCGTCTGTGCAACGAATGCATCAGCAAGTTGGATGACTACACCACGGCCACGCAGGCCATGGCTGTGCTGGCTGCCTTGGTCGCCTTTGGCCTCCAGAAGCAGATGGCACAGGTCGATGACATACTCGACATGGTCAACTTGCATATGGAGGGATTGCTGCTGTGCACGGCGCGCCGTGCGGAATTCAATCGGGATTTGCGACGTGTGCTTGCGTATGGAATACGCATCACCCAGGCAAATGCGGAATTCGGAGCGGACTTCATTGAAATGGTGACCGATACGCTTGGTGACAATGTCGTCTATCCGCATAACAATTTGCAGCTTATTTGCGAAGCCGCGGTTGGACTCTGTGAGCACTTTCAGCTGCGAAAGTATGCGTTCTCCACGGCTGAAGGCCTCGAAGATGAGGCGGCAATGGAAACGGACGAGCCGCCGCCACCCAAGGTGATATAGATACCATATCCCTTTATTATATAAATTTAAATATGAATTGTCTCAAGTCGCAGCCCAATCCCATGCTGGCGCGACTGCCGCTTATTCTGTACAAGCTCAACAAACTGGTGGACAGCGAGGAACAGCCGGAGCAGCTGCTGCGCACAGTTGAAATACTCAGCGCTCTGGTCTGCCAAACGACCATGGGCTGCTACCTTCCGCAGGAGGTGGTGCACTGCTTCGAGAAGTGCATCGAGCGCGTCAATTGTTGGACTCTGTATCGCATAGCGCGCACAGCCAGCCGCTATGGACATCACTACGTGGCGGCGCATATCTACACCAAGGTCTCGCAAATTGTCATCAGCGATCACATGCACTACTTCCTGGTCGCCCTGGCGCAGATCTCGCAGGCCGAGTGCATACTCAACTATGGCCTGGAGTATACGTATATGCGGGATAATTATGCGCCCACAGAGGCACCGGAGCCATTGCTGCCGCTGATGAGGCGCCTGGAGGCGGCCAGCAATCTGTATCAACAGGCGTTGGCCAGCATGCGGGCCTGCTCGTCGCCACAACATCCGTGCAGCTTCCAGCTGGAGTATCTGAAGATACGCGCCCAGTTCCTGCAGACTCTCCATCTGGCCGTCACAGTCAAGAATGCCCAGGTGATTGTGCCACCGCCGGCGATTGCAGGCAGCCTGGCGCAGAATTCGCGCGATTATTTGCAAAAGTTTGGTCATGTCACGAATCAGTTGCGCAAGCTGGTCAAGGCGCTGAAGGCGTGTGAGGAGACCTACGCCCGCCTCTACAAGTCGTCCTTTGATGCGGACAATGTGACGCTGGAGTTTCTGGAGGTAGCCGAATTTCAATGCGCGCTCTTCGCGCACATCATCGAATCCATTTGTTATGCTACGCCGCCAGAGCCACCTGTCTTCCTGACCACTGGTAGCCATCCGGAGACGCGCTTCTTTGCAGCCAGCTGCCAGCGCATGGAACAGATGCAGAAGAATCTGCCTCAGGAGTTGCCCAACGCCAAGACCATCAGCAACAGGCATCTGGACGTGATCATTGCGTTGATTGAGATTATAACCAAGACGCCGCTCTGCCTGCCGCGCTACTTCTTCCAGATACTGCAGTCTACGCAGATAAAGCTGTCGGTTAGTCCACAGCCGCGCAGCGCCACGGAGCCCGTCATAGTGCAGTCGGGCAGCAATTTGGTGATCAAGGTGGAGGGCGTACTGCAGCATTTTAGCAAGCAGCAGAAACACTTTCGACGCGTCGATTCGGTGCAGCTGAGCCTCACCTCACAGCTGCTGTCACCTCGACCAGGCAACGAGCTGGTGAAGTCGCCCAATAATGACACCGTCACACTCAATCAAATCGTGAAGCCACAGCGTGATTTCCTTTCGGGCAGCTTCTTGCTGCCCATCTCGAGTGGCGGCCAGTTTCAGGTTACGCTGGAAACCTTTGTCGTGGATGAGCATGGCATAACTTGGTGCACAGGTCCGAAAAGCTCAATGGTGGTGCGAGTGCTGGACGATCCAACGAAGCCAGCAGCAGCGCCAGTTGCCAGTTCTTCGCAGACCGCAAGCCAAGCCAGGCGCTTTTAAACAGACAAACATTTATTTACAATAAAGGCAGTTTTTTAAATTAAGCATTTAAAAAATCGATCAGGCAGCACTGCAATGCGCCCAAGTGGCAACATGCCCTCATTTTGTGTGAATGGCAAAGCAGCTGTTTCACACTTGCAATCGTGCTCTTCACAGTGAAGTTTTCACGTTAGTCGTTGTAATAAACAATGCAAAGATATATATGTTAAATTTGCTGTAAATTATTTTTCCGAGAAATGCGGGTGTGTTTAACCACAGGACAACCGGCTCGCACTAAATGGAGTTTGTCGACAGTCGTAGCGGCAGTTTGTCTTTGATATTTGTACCATTAAAAATTGCGAGCAAGCTGGTTTTTTATATGTTGCGATTGTGTATTTTAATTAAAATCAATTAGGCGCACACACATAAACAACGCACGCAGCCAGAACTGAGCACTCAAATTTCGACATTCATATCACACAAACGGCTGACCAAATTCCGCGCTTAACCTGTGGTGCACAGCCACAACCCATGGACATAATTGCCCTAATTGGAAACAACAGCAGCAGAGCAGCAGCTACGGTAGCATGGCACAATTTACGCTGTGAGTACACGCTGGGGTCTTTAAAAAAGAATCCACATTGAGTAGGCGACGCCGCCCGATAGGGGCCTGCGTTAATTTAGACCTTTGTTTATCTATTGTCGCCAGCCGCACGACGTGTCGTAATATTATGCAAGTGAAATCGCTGCCGTCGCCTACTGCTTGTACATAGATTCGCACATTTAAATTAATAACTAACTACATATCTTTTGGGTATTCACTCCGCGGGTGCTTTTGGGTGCTGCTTTAGCTACAACAAACACAATGCTCCGCCCAACAACGATATCATTACGCGCGTCGACTGCGACTGCGAGCATGTGCCGCTGTGCTCGATCAACGATGTCCAGTTAAGGTTTCTGGTGCCTGACGATTTAACCGAGGTGAGTATGCCCTCAGCTTACCCAAATGTATACATTATTGTAATTATGTTTTGGCTGCAGGTGCGGACGCTGTGTCAAGAATGGTTTCCAATCGACTATCCACTGTCATGGTACGAGGATATTACCTCAAGCACGCGTTTCTTTGCGCTAGCCGCTGTATATAATCTGGCCATAATTGGTTTAATTGTTGCCGAAATCAAACCGTATCGAAATGTCAATAAGGAGGTAATAGCCAATAACAGTGATAGTGATGAGTTTTACAACAGGCTGAGCGGTTTTCCCATGCAGGACAAAGGCATATTGCCCGACTCTATGGGACGTAGCGCGGACGTGGGCTACATACTGTCACTGGGCGTTCATCGGTCCCATCGTCGGAATGGCATCGGTTCGCTGCTACTGGACGCACTGATGAACCATCTGACGACAGTAGAAAGACATGCGGTGAAGGCAATCTTCCTGCACACGCTGACCACCAATCAACCTGCCATATTTTTCTACGAGAAAAGAAGGTAACACACCTCCAAATTTCGCATGCACCTCCGATATGTACATAAATTATGCGATGGCTTGCGTGTCTTTAGCTAATTAACGGCTATTTCTCGTTTGTTTTCAGATTTACGTTACATTCGTTTCTGCCCTACTATTACAATATACGTGGCAAGGGCAAGGACGGTTTCACCTATGTGACTTATATAAATGGCGGTCATCCACCTTGGACATTATTATATCCTTTTACAAAATGTTTTTACTGTATTATGGCTTGCATATTTTTTGTTATAATTTTCGTACACTTTTGGTTGTCTTAACTATTGCTACACAGATCACATCAAGCACTACGCTTCCAAACTGCGTCACACCGGTAGCCTCTGTGTTTGGGTGGCATCCCGTGCACAACAAGTGGTGCGTTGGTGCTACCATAAGCTGCTAACGCGCTTCAATGTAATTGAATGAGCCAACGGACTGCACAACTCCCAATCATCCTTCCGACTCGAGAGACAGTTGTATGATAAGTGTGTTCATATAAGCATCTATCATCTGTCATCATCATCAGCATTCTCGCACCTAGCCACCATTCATTTTAAGTGTTAGGCGCGCCAAATCATTTCGTTTTGTACACAAAAAAAAAGAGAATCAAGGAACAAACAATGTTGAAAGTTGTAAAATAGTCTAATACATGTATTATTACGTTTTTAAATATGTATGTTCACTGCTGTAAATAGTCGTATCATGTTTTATTTCAACTGCTGTACAAATAACTATAGCGCAAGTGATTTTTATACGCTCTTTTTTTATATTTCTTTTTAAACTGTATTTAGTGTTCTCTGTAGGTTTTTATCTTTTACGCACAAGACAGTCATTTTAGTAAGTTTAGCCAAAAAAACAAACACATAATAAATATGCTCTTGATTTATCGCTTTATTTATGAAAACTGCACACAAAAGCTTCGAGAACTGAGAAAACGAAACGAATAATATATGCATAAATGAAATCCTATAAACCTATATCATTTTTTCAATTATGTTCGCTGTCAATAGTATTTTGTACAAGTATTTTAATGCAAAATGTTTCACAGCCCATTCACGTTATTTTAGACACAATTTAGCAAATTGTAATATTTTTAAATAAAAACTTGTAAAGTTACAAACACACGAATCTAAATAGCTTGAAGTGTCCTATTTCCTTTGGAAAATTATTCACCTGTTACGCCTGAACAGCTTCCTATTTTAGGCGGCGCGAATATTTGAATTGTTTAGTTTGATTCCCAGCGGCAAGTGTTCAAATAAAACCCGGTTCAAAAAACGGTGGAACCATTCTGCTTCGAACAATTTCGTTCTGGTTATGTGTATCTGGCAACGCCAAACAGACACTATTGTGATCTAAGGCAATAGCGATTATCGAAACTATATCGATAGTTTTGGTATATTGTGAACTGAATGGTAGGTGAGGACCTGAACGTCAATTTAGTAGCATAAATTCGTTGAAACATCATTACAAAAATGTTCTCCAGAGCCGCACTCCTTACAGGTAAAAGTTAAAATAGAGAAATAAACATTATAAATTGGCCAATACTTCCCTTTTTGTTAACTACGCGTGTGAATGTGACTGGGTAACGCGACCGTGAAAATTGTTACGGCACTGCAGAATCTGCCATCGTGGTTTATGTAATCACGGGAACATTCGCAACTGAAACGTCAAAATTTGATTTTTTTGCAAATGACATTGGCTTCAAGAGTACTAATTGGAATTTCTTTTTGTGTGTAGCCCAGCGCCCATTGAGCCTGGTGGCCACCCGCTCGGCGGCTGCCGCCGCTGCCCAGCCAGCCGGCGGTGCTGTGGAGCGCCGTCAGCGCCCCGAACATCCCGGCAAGGTGCGCCTGGGCTTCATTCCAGAGGAATGGTTCCAGTTTTTCTATAACAAGACTGGTGTCACTGGTCCCTACACATTCGGCGTGGGTCTGATCACCTACCTGTGCTCCAAGGAAATCTACGTCATGGAGCACGAATACTACAGCGGTCTGTCGCTTGGTATTATGGCCATTATTGCGGTCAAGAAATTAGGTCCAGCTGTTGCTCGCTGGGCCGATGGTGAAATTGATGTGAGTGCGAAACATGTTTGAGAATCCACATGAAAAACATTGGTGTTGTTTTTGTAGAAAATCGAAAACGAGTGGAAGGAGGGTCGCGAGTCTGAGCTGAAGGTGCTCTCGGATGCCATTGAAGCCGAGAAGAAGGAGCAGTGGCGCGCCGATGGTGCTCTCTTGTTGATGGATGCCAAGAAGGAGAACATTGCCCTCCAGCTGGAAGCTGCCTTCCGTGAGCGTGCCATGAACGTCTACAGTGAGGTCAAGCGTCGCTTGGACTACCAGGTGGAGTGCCGTCATGTTGAGCGCCGTCTCAGCCAGAAGCACATGGTCAACTGGATTGTGGCCAACGTGCTGTCGAGCATCTCGCCCCAGCAGGAGAAGGAGACGCTAAACAAGTGCATTGGTGATCTGAGCGCTTTGGCCCTGCGCGTTAAGTCCACCTAAACGACTCGAGTTTTAGTTTGTTAAATTGTAAATTTACACAAAATGCGAGACGCAGCAAACAAACGGAAATCTACCACAAAATGTTTAAAGTAATACACTGTCTTGGATTGAAATGCTGCTCCATCATCCGACTTCGTTTTTGCCTTCAACGGGGGTTTTCATTGCAGAGAAGCCTTACAAGATGGGATCACATAAACATAAATTTATTCAAGCTTAATCCACTAATCATGCACTTATCAGTCTTCACGTGAGTTGCCCTCCTTCAGTTGCTCCTCAAACTCATTCTCAATTTCCTGGTGTCGATCCTCCTGCAGAGTCCGCACACAGTGCTCCACTGCGGTGACCAAGCACAGTGGCTTCTCACCGTTGTAGAAGCCGGTGTTCTCGCGCAGGTACATCACTTGTTTGGCTTGGAGCCAGCGCTCCAGTTGCACAAAGCAGGCGCATTGCCAGGGATTGCCCTCGATGGCCACACGCTTCAGATTGCTTAGAGTTGTGTTCAGATCCGGCAGAAAGGTCAGCTTGTTGCTGTCGATGAGCAGCTCCCGGACGTTGCTCAGGCTGTCCAGCACTTGGGAGCTGATCTGGGTGAGCTCGTTGTGGCCCAAGTGGAGCTTCTGTAGTTGTCGCATGGGCGCAAACATGCGCACGTCGAGCTGGCGCAGCTCGTTGTTGCCCAGCGACAGGTACTCCAGGAAGGCCAACGAGGAGAAGACCAGCGCATGCAGACGCTTCAGACTGTTGGCGTTCAGGCTGAGTTTGCGCATGCGCGACAGCGTCCGGCTGCCAAAGGCCTGCTCGTCCAGGTACTCGATGTTGTTGTGCGACAGGTCCAGCGTGTCCAGATCCTCCAGAGCCGCAAACGTCTGCGGCTTGATCTCCAATATATCATTGGACTGCAAATAGAGTTTGCGCAGCGACCGCAGACCCGCGAAGTGTAAGTCGCTCAGGCTGGTGAGGCTGTTGTGGGATATGTCCAGCACCTGGAGTCGGCTCAGCAGCCGGAACTGATTGTCGAAGAGCAGCCGTATGTTATTGCCGGACAAGTCCAATTGCTGCAGCGCCAGCGGCTGCACAGCAGCAGGTCCAAACACTTGCGGACGCAGTGCATCCAACTCATTGTGCGAGAGATTCAGCGAACGCAGCTGCGTCAGCGGCCGAAAGGTGTCCTTGCCAATGGAGCTGAGCGTATTCTCACTCAGCTGCAAATCCAGCAGCGCGTTCAGCCCGCGAAATGTTGTTGAATTCAACTGTAAAGATTGAAAGCTATTTACTGGATCACGAAAGGATATGATATTTTCTGTTATATATAGTGGGCAAAAGAGAGAAGCAAGTGAGAGAATTCTTCTGTCTCGTTCGTTCGAGAGAGTTTGATAGAGAGAGAGCACACAAATCACTAAAAAGATGAAAAGCCTTCAGGCATTCCTTGAATTTATGAGAATCGCATATAGGGGCGCAAATGTTCTTGCTTAACATAAAGGCATAAGACTAACGAAATTTTATTGAATAACTTTTGCGTGTATTATCAACAGCTTTTTACATTCTACAGACCGCAAAACTGACATGGAATATAAGAAATTGAAATTTTCTGCTGCTTCATCTTCGAATTTATTTTAGCTTTTTTTTATAGAATATACAGGCCATATCCTAGTTGAACATAGCCTACTAGTCTCTAACTATTTAAAGCGCTTATAAATAACATTTGGCTATGTGGATCTATAGCAAAAAATTAAATGTAGATTAGATTAAAAAAAATGCCCGACCTTAGACCTAAGCCTGCAGCTTATGAGATTATGAATTTAAGTGAAAGACTAGCTTGGTTCGCTTCAATCGCTGTTGGTTACTCACCTGGCTCAGCTGGTTGTCGCTCAGGTCCAGTTGCTGCAGTCGGGGACAGGCGCCGAGGTTGATGTTCGTCAACTGGTTGTGGCCCAGCTGGAGCTGCTGCAGCAGCGGCATTTGGGGCAGCTCGAGCTGCTTCAGCGAGTTGTGTGTGAAATTCGCATAAATCAACTGGCGCAGATTGCCAAAGAGATCCTTTGTCAGCGACGACAGCTGATTGCGGCTGGCGTCGAGCAGCTGCATCTCCGAGTCGCCGGCAAAGTGCGTGCCAAGGAGTTGCTCAAAGGCGCAGCCGCTGATGTTCAGCTGCTGCAGCTGCGGCAGAGCGGAGAAGCCGTGGCTCTGCAGCTGCAGCTGCCGCACTTGGGACAGGTCCAGCTCCGCCAGATCGGCCAGGCCCGGCGCACTGGAAGCTGTGCCCATGTTGAGCTGGGTGTGCTCGTTCCTGATGCTCAGCCTGTGCCAGTTGTCCTTCAGATTGACCAGCTCCTCAAGGCTGCCCAGTTCGCGGCACTCGAAGCTGCGCCAAGCCTGCGCCTCGCATCTCTGGCCCAGGCCTTGGGGAATACCCCCGCAGAGCAGCCAGAGAACCAGAGGCCAAGTCCATTTTTGTTGTACACTCAGCGACATTCCTGCTTGAATGCTGGGAAGCTACTGATCGGGCGCTGATCGCCTCTTTCAGCCGCTGATAAGAAATGTGCGACGTGCAAAAATGAAGTTTGTTGCCAGCGTCTGAGCCGGTTCTGGACGTCAATTGGCCCGGCTAAGACGCTGACTCTTGGGGCGCACTCAACAGCGAGACAGCTGAGAAGCCGTTGAGTGATGGCTGTAAACAAAGTGGATTACACAAGTCACTGTTGAGCTGTGCTCAACTAGCAGATACCCTGCACAGAAGCCAAAGGCCAAATAATCAAAAAATCTTTAATATATGGGATTCTTGTTCCTTATTAAGGTAAGAATTTAGACCGAAATTTTATTTTTTAATTTAAACTCAAGATTAATCTTAAATGATAAATAGACGTTAAGAATTTTTATTTGAGGACAATAAAATTTATTTATATATGCATAAATTTTTCCTACAACATTTTTGTATGTTAGCTAAAAATCTTTTTTAATTTGGAATTTAAAATCACCTCACGTCTGTTACGGGTAAAATCTGCCCTCTTCTGCCTGTTATATAAACAATATGCCCTTCTCCCCTTTTAACAATTATAGGGTATACACCAGAAAATAAAACACAATTTTTTCTATAGATAAATAGCATCTGGCTAGAACTCTTTAATAAGCTTAGCATTGTTTACAATAGTTTTTCATTTGTAATAAGTATTTTGGATATTTACGGTTATTGTGCTCTTGGAGAAGAAAAAAATATATTTATATAATAATTTTTTGTATACATCTATTTTGTAGCATGATCAAAGTAAAAGCTAAGTTCATAGTTCCGTATACTATAATACAATTAACTAAATCCAAATAATTACAGAATGCACTAAAACTTAGTCTAAAAATTAAATAACATAATTAACAATAATTATTTTATAGATATTGTAATATATATAGTATATATAGGTATATTTAACGTTTTCTAAGGAGCTGTTTGTATGTGCCACTAAATTACATGATTTATATATATATATATTTTAGTTTTTAATTAAGTTGCGTTGCATATTTTGCATATTTATTGTACATGGAGAATTTGCAGCCAAGTTTCTTCCGATGTCTATGGAATCTATTCTATATTAGATAATATAAAAACCGAAATTTTGGTAAGACTGCAAACAATTTGAGAGTACATCAATAAATACATGTGTACATATATGTGTATATTAAATTGCTCTTATATATAATATATAATATTTATTTTGTTAATATTTTTTGCCGACACTTGTGCGCAATTTGTTGTTGTAAAATAAAATAAAAGTAACTGTGAATTGTAGGGTATCTAAATCAGACTATAGTCACGGTTGGGTTTGTCATCTTGTTGCTGTTGTACAACGGCTGATAATGTCCGCCCGCTGGTCCGCCGCTGTTGTTGCTCCTCGCCTGGCAGCCATTCCGGAAGCGCGCCTTGACGCCATTTTGTTGCAGCTGCGCCGGCGCCGGCGTCGCTGCCTGTGCCTGCTGCAACGTCTTCTGGCAGCTGCCATTTTGTAGCGGCAACGGTTCGCCTATAAGCGTTATACGCACGGGCTTGTGAATGGCCGTCGCCGTGCCTGTGTTGGTGGGCGTGGTCATCTCTGCCGCATCCCAGCCGATAGAGGCGCGACGCGGATACGCGGCCGCGGCCAGCTGCTGATTGTAGTTGGTTAGCGTGGTGGAAATGATTGTGTGGCGACGCGTCTGGCTCAGAGCTCGACAATTGTTGTTATTGTTGTTGTTATTGTTGTTGTGGCCGTTGCAAGGCGGCTGCTGCGGCGGCTGGTGGCGTATTATTGTTGTGGCAGCCAGCGTGGAATCGTTGCAATGCAAGTGGAGCGTCGGAAAGTGCGTGGTATAACTGGTATATTCAGGCTTACTTCTGCGGACAGAGAATTCAATATCAGATTAGTTCAAATTTTAATAAAATCAAAAACTAAGCTGTGCGCATGCTATAAAAGTGTTTTTTCATTTTTCTTAATTACTTTTTATGTTTTGTTAGTATTTGTGTATACCCTTGCAGTAAATGCATTCAAATATTGTCACAAAATTATAATTCTATAATTCCTTTTTAAGTGCAAACTATTATTTCAATCTATCATTATGCAAATTTATGTCGGAACATGACAATATCTCGCTGCCATAGAATCGATCGTTTAAAAAATAATTACTTTTATTACAAAATTATTTTTTTTTTATAATATAGGCAAAATTAGGAGTTGCGGAATTCATTCAACATCTAATTTATTTTTAAAATATTATCAATATTGGATTACTTAATAAAATTGTTTTTTTCTTCAACATTTTCTGAGTAATCTTGGCGTATCTCAAAAATAGTAGAATAGGAACAATCCTAAAACTTAGTTTTTTTAGAACAATTTTTTTTCTTTTAAAATGTCCTCTACAATCTTGGCAGTTAAAAGTGTGAAACTATCTGTCATACATTCTACTACACTACTACTATATATAAAATATAATCTGGTAAAATAACTTAGCAAAAAGAAACTGCAAGGGTATTTAATCGTCGGCACTCCGAAGTTAAATGTTCTCATTCACGTTTTGTTTTTTGTGGTTTTTGTGTGAGCTTTACCTGGGGACTCTATTTAATTGCCGCATGCAATTAAAAGAGTTCACAAACAGTGTTAAGTGTCAGGCAACAAATTGTTAATGCTTATGGCTAAGAGTCTTATCCTATGATTTAGGTATTTAAGTATTTAGTATTTGATACAGTTAAAGCTTAGTCAGATATATCGGATGCAGAATAACTATGGCCTGATTTAGGTGCAATTGTTGCAATTATCCATACAGCTATAGCCTAGGTGTAGTATACATAACAGATTGATCGCACACAGCACTATAATGGCCAATATGAAATCACAAAATAGTACCTGTTGCTCCCCAAATTGTAGTCTATATAGGGTATATAGTATATGGCAGCATGGTTATAGTGTGTGGGATATATATATAAAACGGTTAATCAAATGTGGCAGATACGAGCAGTTAGGTAATGAGCACAAGCTACATACAAAATAAGTGAGTGCAACATTGTCTGTTGCTGCTGCTGCAGCTACTTGTTGCAGCTTGGCCAAATTAGGCCGTTGCCATTACAATTTGCGGCCATTAACGTCAAGTGGCGGCTAAAAAAATTGGCCAACTGATTTGCATGCCGCCGTTAGCCAAAAGCCAGCGGCGCATGAAACCAGCTGACAGCCAAGTTGCTGACGGAACCGTAACAACAGCAGCAGCAGCAGCAACAGCAGCAGCAGCAGCAGCAGAAACTGATGCAGCCACAAACGGCGTTTTGTTTTAGTTTTGTTGCAACAAACAGAAAATATGTTTAATAAATAATACCAAATACCAAATAAGAACGTTGCAATCGGACGTACCCGACTACACAATACTTTGTTTACAGTGTAAAACTGAGCCCTATAGGCAGAAAAGTTCAAATTGAAATGGTTAATTATATATTATAAATTGTTATTATATAAATTATTTTTGGCTTGATTATATTATTTACTAAATTTTCCAATTTTAGCTTTTAAATTGTGGAAGACATCGATTTTTATAATAAATTTAAATGTAATTTAATAGGCAAAATCGTAAAGCATTTATATGCCCAATTTCACGTTGCAAACAGAGCGTAAAACTAGGTTTAATAATTAAAAATGCAAAATATATAAAGAATAATTTGCAACGAAGATGAACGTTTGCCTACCTGGACAAACCCTCCGCACCGATGGCAAGTGGACGTGTCTGTGAAATTGAAATCGGAATTGGAATTGTTGTCAATTTTGTGCAGACACACAGATCAGATCAGATCAATATATATTTATAAAGGTGTATGCATTTGCAGCTAGCTGGTCACACTTACTCGCTCCGTTTGGGTGGCCATGCTAATGCGCTCCTTGTTGTTGGCCAAGTTGCCCTCCGCATCGTTGCCGCTCGCCTGTCGCTTCTCCGCCTCCAGCTGCTCGATGAGATCTCGCTGCAGGCGTATGGTGCGATCACGATCATCCACTTGACCCTGGTTAAAGTAAAAACCGTGATAGACACACACACACACGCACACACACGAGTGTGTTGTTAGTTTTGTGGTCGAGCAGTGTTCAAATAAAGGCCACTAAATTAGTTATTCATGTTCACAAACTAAGCCAGAGAGTGTTTTTTTTTGTTTTTTGTAAGACATTCAAAGTAAAATTTCGCATAAGTATATAGTATATAGTATATAGTAGTATGCTATCCAACAACGTACAAGAGCCAAGCTCCAAATTCCGAACACAAAACGTTTACAAAATTGCAAAATTGCACAGTTTTTCAATTGCCGGACATTTCAGTTGAACAAATTGCTTTTTTTGTTTTAGCCACTTTTGAGTTATTTATGGCTTGTAAGACCAAGACCTAAACTAGTTACAATTGAGTGCAATTGGTAATTAAAAATTAAAAAACCTTTTTAACAGCTTTTCTATTTAAAACAGTCCTATATTTTACAAGTTAAGTTAACTTAAAAACGTCATTAAATGCGAGTATAAGTAGAAGGAAAAACTGAAACCTCAACTAAAGTCTAGTAAAAAATTAAAAATTTTAAATTTAATTGATTAAATATTATTCGTCGAAAACTGAAGTTAATAATACAATACAACGATTTTTTAAATTTTTTAGAAAGTCAAAAATTGTTGCCATGACTAGATTCCCGTCTCACTTAACTATCATTCAATAAATAGGTTTATATATGAAGAACTTTTTGATTTTCTATATACCTTAAGAAAGCTGTTTCTTGATTTTTAGATTTTTTTTAAATTAATAAAATTAAAAAGTTTTTATTTCAAAACCAGTTTTTAACACCGTATCCCTTTACATTTTTTTTTGTTTTTTAAACAGTCATATAGGGCTTTTAAAGTTCGGAATTTGAAACCTGGCTTCACAAACAACAGCTAAAAATTCGTATTTGCTTTGTATTTTGTGTTCTCTATGCAAAAAAAGAGTATATCAAAGTGCGTGTTTGGTATTTGTTTGGAAATTTTTTTTCACATTTAAAATAAACTATAGCAATATACAAGATATGTAAGTAATAGAATAGTATACTATTTGTAATAAGCATAAGTATATAGTATGTATGTATATTGTTGTTTGTGTCTTATTTTGATTGTTGCATGCCGAGTGGAAAAGTGTGAAAAACAATTGGAAAACAACAGCAATATTATCGATAAGAACGAGAACTCTTTGAGAAACTGTATCCTGTTCAGTGACTGCGAAATAACTAGTTGATAAGAAAGCGAAAGTGAGTTTTCGATACACTCAGACAGAGTTTTTTTATGAATTAGATTCATCTCTTTTTTGATGTACGCGACTAAAAAACGAGCAAACGAAATGCAAAAAAACGTGCAAATACCTGAAGGTAAACCACCTGTCTACGTAGATCCGACAATTCCTGCAGTGGATCCTCCGTGGTGGATGAGGTCAGGCTGGCCAGGTCGATGTCATTCAGCTGCTTGCTGTCCAATCCGCAGGCCGCAAAAAGTTGCACATTGTCATTCTCGAAGGGATTCAGCGTCTCCGTCTGAAAATTTGAATTTTTTTTTTAATAATTGAGCGCCTGTTTTCACTGCATCATTTATGAGCCAGGACGTGATTTGTGAGAATGTGAGAAAATCAAACAAAATGAAAAGAAAACCTACCCGCTTGGAGTCAAAATCAGCATCCTGTGCAAACGTGAGTGTGTGTGTGTGTGTGTGTGTGTGTGTGAGAGTGTGTGTGCAATAGAAAACTTGAAATGGATGTGGACACGAGCGAACTGAAAATGTTTTGGACACTCACCTCCTGGAGGATGCGACGAAGTCGCAGCAGCTGTTTCTTGAACTGCAGCACATCCTGGATCATGGCATTCCGGAAGGACTTGTCATACAACATCAGATCGTCCGATGAGCTGTGCAGCTCTGCGTTGCCGCCCTGACCAGGTGCACGTCTCGAGCCCGAAGCCGTTGTGGTTAGCTGCTGATGCTGATGCTGATGCTGCTGCTGCTGGCGGCGCTGCAGACTGGACGTCGACGAGGCGGTGGAGGCGCGCGAGGCGGCGGTGCTGCGCTTGCGGCTGGAGGCGCCGCTGTGCGTCGACCGCAAACTGTTGTCGGAATCGTTGCCGCCGGCCAATTGCTGCTGATCCTGCAGCCGGGAGCGATTCAAGAGACGTGTGGCACGTGCGGGCAGCTGGGCGCTGTAAGAGGAGCAGACCGAGAACCGTTTAACCATTGGCCAGAACGAATGCCGTTAGCTGAAACCTGAGATATGTGGAGTTGGCTGTCGGCGCACTGCTGGCCACAAAACTGGGCACATAGTGGTAGTGCTGATGATGGGTCTGGGTCTGGGTGTGGGTGTGGTTGTGATGCTTGATGCCTACGGGCGAACTGTGGCGCGGACGCGCCAGAAATCTATTCTCGGAGGTCTTCAGATCCGTGCGGACACGACGCACGCAACTGGGCGAGGATGCGGCTGCACTTGAGGACATGCTGACTGGCGACTGGTTTCAGTTTTGTTTGCCATGGCGATGACACAATCGGGACATGCGCACTGGCCCCAACAGCTGTGTGGAGAGTTGAGTGGAGACTTTGGGGCTACCCTCGAAGGGTTTTCTTAGCGCCATTTATCAATTATTTAGTTAAAGCAATGCGCTTTAATTAACCCGGCCGCCAAGAAAGTGAAATGGCATTCATTGATTAGAGACCCCCTCGCGGCCCCTCAATGGGGCAATTAACTGCGGACACCAACATGCTGGGAAGCTGCTCCGCACGGTTAAAGTCGGTTACGTGGTGGAAATAAATCCATGATGCTGTTGTTGGTGAAAGTCAACTGTTGCGTGTTGCAGTCGCTGTCTAGGCAAGGGATGTCGGAGCTGCGGAGGAGGGGGCGTTTGTGGGCAACAACAAGTCTTACACATGCGCGCTGTTAAATATTTCACGGCATAATTTATACAAACTATTGAATGCTCGCAATACACAAGACAAATACCCAATAAATACTCAGCGAATGCCCAAAACAAGCATTGGGAAGGGGGGTTAGGGGGGCAGCGGTGAAGGGGCCAATTTAAGCCACAAGCCAACAATGTTTGAAACCCGTATAATTATATTGGTTACTTGTTTTTTGTGGTTCCAGGTCGCATCACAGTTAAATAACTCACATCTTATGGCCACTTGGCACGCCAAAAATAAAATAATAAAAACAAAATTAATTAATCGCAATATGCAAAAAGCCATAGAAACAAATTGTTTACATTTTATTTGACTTTCACAGCGCACAAAGAAAACCTAATTAGTTTAAGTTGAAAACATAAAAATAAAAGTGCTTCGTAACTGCCCCAAAAATTGACAAACATTTTGACATGTATAGTTGTCGAATCCATAGTTCCCACATTTCAAACTCCCATAACTTTGTAAAAACTGAACCGATTTTTATGTTTGATGCCATTTTGGTTATGATTTGTCCGTTAAAATGATTCTACATTTAAAATATATGCATTTTCAAAAATAAAATTTTTTTGATTTTTTTGAAAAATCACAAGGGTCCCCCCTTGTTCATTTTG